>SNQJ01S0013835.1:175740-211560 GCA_010110895.2 Picea sitchensis
CTGTAGAGATGACCCCCCAGAGTAATAATGACACTACGGGGTCGAGACTCATAGATAGCATGGCGTTTCCACATATATGGTTGGCCCAAGAGAACATCACAGACATTCAGTGGGGCAACATCACATAATACCTCATCCTTGAAGGGTTGGATGTCGTATGACTATCGACATTGCTGGCTGACACGAAGATCTCATCCTTGGCGAAGCCACCCGATGTTGTATGGTTGCAGGTGTGGTGCTGTCGACAATCCCAACTGTTTGACGACCTCTACTGAGATGAGGTTCTTCTGGCTTCCGCTATCAACAATAAAATGCAGTGGGGTCCCCTTCACCCACATCTGTGAATGAAAAAGGTGCTCCCCCTCTTCTGGATCTGTTGGTTCTTCTGGTTGAATTGTTGCAGTCACGACAATAGCAGTGGGGTCTGCATCGATGATCTGTCTTTTACCATTATTTTCGTAATCAGATTCAGAATCAGGTTTCGGCTCCTTGTATTTGATCTCGACCACCAATGATTGTTTTGAGCGACATTCATTGGTGTTGTGCCAGGGGATTTTGTGGAAATTGTACCATTTTCCGGTGTGCTTCTTTGTCTTCCTGTGACCCTTCTTTTCCTGTGGCTTGGAGTGGTTTTCAAGAGACTGTTTGTTAGGGCTATCTTTGTCATACTTTGGTTGTTGTGGATTTGCAGACCCGAACTCCCATTTGTTCTGGTGGTTAAATTTCTGCTCGATTTTAACAGCATAATGATAGGCAGCACCGAGTGATGAGATGTCTAGGAAATCCATTTCAGTTTGGATATATCTGTGTAGAGCCCCATGGTATTTTAGAACCAAATGTTGTTCGGAGTCTTTGATACCTAGCTTGGTGCGCAAGGTATGGAAGCTATTGGTGAACTCCGGAACTGATTGGCCCCTCTCTTGCCGCAGTGTGGTCCATCTCATATACTGGTCCTCATAGTTGCCAACAGGGTAATACTGTTCCTTTACCGCATCCACAAAAAAATCCCAAGTGGGCTCAACCCCATATATTCCAAACTCCTCTGTGGAACTCTGATCCCAGTAAGTTTCCCACCAATGTTTGACATGGGGGAGAGCCTTAAGGAGTGTGAAGGTGATCTTTTCCTTGTCGGAAAAATTATGAACAGAGAAATAACCTTCTAACAAATTTAACCATTTATCTAGGGCATCTGCATCTATTTGACCTTCAAATATAGGAATATCAAAATTAACCTGTACCTTGAAAGGCAAGGTTCCTCCAAAGTGGTCGCCTGATGAATATGTGCCTGATGCTATTGGCAGGTGTTAAAGGATGTGGGAAAAATTCTCCATCATTTCGTCCCTCTGTCGCATGAGAGCTTGCTCAAGCAACAGACTGATATGATCGTCTACTCCGTCGTTTTTCTTTTCTTCCCCCATGGGCAGTCGTCGGGGTTTGCGAGGCTGATCTTGCAAAGGTTCAACCAGATCGATCTCCAACTCCTTATACCCCGACCTCATTGGGGACATGCAAAGAAGGATCAAGAATGAACAGACTGCTCTGATACCACTGATCTAGATTATTTTTGGCACGAAATGAGAGCGGAGATATAAAACATAAATATTTAGATACATTTCAAGAGAGACAACAATATAATAGATATATAGCATAAATAAAAAAAGATTCACAGATATACAGTAATACACGATTTCTATTAACGAAATAAATGTATAGAGATTGTAAAATACAGAGTGAAAGACTCACTAGAATGGTGATAGCTTATCTCTGAGAAGAGATGTGAAGGCTACTCGCATATGTGAGAAGATGATTATTACAATGAGGCTCTAAGGTCCTTTTTAACATAAGTAAAATCCAAAACCCTAACCCCGGAAGATGAAAAGCCAAAAGGTTTGTGGGCCCCAATGGGGGTAGTTGATACGTCAACTTCCCAGGGGCATAACTTTTGCATACGATCTCCGTTTGGGGCGTTTGATAGCTCGTTGGAAAGATATATCTGAGAACTACAACTTTTGGGTGAGAAACATGATCCATGATCCATTTTGCTCCTCATTTTCTCAAAAATCATCGTTTAGGGCCTCAAAATGGCCCCGAAAGTTAAAAATTCCTAAAAATAGTAAATTACCAAAATTGCCAGAAACATGTTTTGGGCCAGTTGGAGAAGGTGGGTGGCCATCGATATCCACCTGGATCATCCCACCTCTAAAAATTTCAACAAACTCATGGCCTTGAAACTCTTTCTTCAACTAGCCCGGGAAAAAGACATCACATAGCTACACATCTACGGGGATTCCTAGTTGGTCATCATTTGGATGAAAGGGGACTTATTGCTACCAAACTATGCACTTGCACCATTATATAAAATCATTAAAAGAATCCTACATAATTTTTCTCATCTTACCTTTGTTCATGTTTACGATAATTAGAACCAGGAAGCAGACAACCTCTCAAAAGCTAGACTGGACCTGGACCAAGGCACATGGAAAATCTCTGAAAAATCCCAAATGATACAAAATAATATCTTCGTGACTCATGGATCTCTCTAGATTGAGCTTTATTACATTGGGATATTTCTTTCATTATGAAATATCTACTTGTATTACAGATTTTGACTCTTTTACAACTCTTACATAGAACTTGTTTGTCTAACTCAATTCTTTATAGACTGCATAACAATCACTATTTAGTCTGATAGGGAAACTTCCCTTTTATATATAACTTGTATAAAGACAAGAGGTCCCTCTGTTGAACGTTTTGAGCTTTTGGTTAGCAACACTGGGCTCTTTAGCCAGAGGAATGCCAATGGCATCTACTTTTGTAATTTTATTTTATCGTGGAAATAAAATTACTAGGTTTTTTTCTCTGGAAAAAAAAAAAAAGAATCTACTTGTGCATGAGTAGTGGGTTGGAAAAATGTTAACTTTATGGAAGGAGTAAGAGAATATTGTTGTCTAGGACTAATGGACGAGATGTTGTTTTTAAAACAAGTAGATAAAAAGGTGCACTACATTCTAGATATCTATTGTGCTAAATGGTTGGTTGAGGTAGGGCATGGTGTGGTGCCTCTTGTAGATAGTGAGTAGTTCTGGAATGATGATCCCTTTGTAAAATTGCAATATCAGTCTATAGGACTTTGAGAATATTACCAATGGGTGGAAATCGACTATTCAATATATGGGATACACAACCATTGGCCACGGGATATCTCTCCATGGAAGAAAAGAATACTACACTTGATCAACAATTTGAGATTGTTGTTGGGTTTGAATGAGATGTTAAACATGTGGATATCCTGGATATAGTAGTAATTCAAGATATCTTAGTTATGGAGTAGTTAAGAACATTATTGCCATTAATATATCAAGTAAATGGATGGGGAGAGAAGAAACAAATAATATGGGTGTTGAGGTAATACGTGATGTAATAACTTCCTTTGATGTAACTATGAGAGAGGAAACCCATAGATGGGTGTTGGTTGCTTATCTGAGTTATACCTTTAACATGATTGACCCAGGTTCAGGTCTGTTAGGGATCCAACAAAACCTCTAAAACTATCATCCCTCTCAGTAAACCAGAAGGCAACGCAATTGACAGAGTGCACTGCGCAGTCTCACTCGAGATAGGTCTATGGGTGGTTGCGATGCTCAGGTGCTTGCAGCATGGGAATTAGTGGGGATTTGGGATTGTAATATGTGATCTTCAATCCATTATTGTATCATTCATCTATCTTAGTTATTCTGTTGTTATTTATTCATGCATGTAAATCAACAGATCTAACTACTTCATCAAAACATTTATCTAAGATCTAACCATTGATAGCAAAGACATAAACAATAATCATTCCACATAACACAGGATTTATCATGGTTCATCCCCTCCTAGGCTACGTCCACAAAGATTTGGCTCTTAAGCTCTTTTATTATGGTTTTGTCATATATGGCGCCATGCACACTACAACTCTGTTCATACATTCACAAAACAGACTCCACGACCTTTACGAGGCTAACTAGATCGCACCAGGCTCCTCAGCTTGCGATCTAACCCAGAAGGTCTAGTTACTTTCCTCTCCCATAGCTCAACAACTTACAAAAAGGTATCGGATGATAGTTGTGTTACAAGCCTGTTACTCTATCTCACGCGAGTAACCTCTATAAAAAAACAACAACCCCCCGCTAGACCTCCCAGGTGTTTATTTATATCTATCATTGGATCATCAGTCATTACATTCTCTTACCCAAACCCTAACCTAGTTAGGTCTTCTTGCATGTTGGCCTTGTGTGCTTTTCTGCTTTGCATGTGCATTTTTATCTGCTACTTTTCCTGTCAGTTGTCTTTCTTTCCCTTCTTCTTGCATGCGTGCCTCGCATGCTTTTCTGCCAACTGTCTTTCCTCCACGTCATGACTCTTCCCTAAAATGGGCATGTGCCCAACAAGCCCCCAACACTGACATCGTGACTCGTCTTGAGTCACTGACTAACTTATGAAACTGTCACTGCTTACTTCCTACTTCAGATATTTCTTGTTGTAGTGCGTCATACATTTTCGTTATTCGCTGACACTACTGTTGAGCCCGACTGCTCTTTTCGACCATAGTGGTGACCACTTGTTCTATGATAAGAGACTGTAACATCTCTCCTCCCTTGAATCTAATATGCTCAATGTTATTCTTAGTTACGTCGCTCTCCATGACCAGTTGCTCTGCCTTTTCTTGCAGGGGCTCCAACAACACATGTCTTGTTGTCTTTTGTGCTTGTAGTGCTTTCTCTTCCAAATGCAGAGCCTTTAATCCAGTGGCGGTCTTGATATTATCTGGTAGTGACACTATTTTCTGTCACTGCTTCAATTCCGCCATTTCTGTGTGGATTTTGGTTTCTTTCTCTTGTAGTTCCTGGAGGCTCCCATCCTCTAGTAGGTGATTCCATAGCTACACGCTCTTCTCTAACAATGCAGTGACTGTTTGTATGCTTTGGTCGATGCCCTCCGCAGCTTATGTTGCCTCTTGTTCTCACTGTGCTCTGACTTCTCGGGGAGTAGTGGGTGTGACATGCTCCTCCAAATCTTTAATTTTCTCCTTATATTCCTGGATAGTCTGCTCTATCCTGCACAACTTCTCTTTTGATGACCCTACCTCCTCGTTTGTGTTTTTGGGAATTGCTTGAAACATCATGCGGATTTCATGCTCCATCTCTTCCACTTTTTGTTGCACTCGCTCTTTTTGCTGCACTTCCAAGTTGAGGGTTTCCTTCATCGAGATATTCTCTGTCTGGGCTACCTGTAGGTTTGTGGCATTCACTCTTGCTCTGGATTGAATCTCCTGTGCGATGCTCACCTGAAGTTTATATAATGTTTTTGTTGGAATCTTGGCCAATGCCACATCCAATGTCTTGATGTCTTTAAGGGGTTTATGCACTGTGTCTTCATCAATGAACATCATCTCCGGCGTGATGATGAAATTGGCGCTCGCCTGCGCTGCAAACTGCACTGTCTCAGGCATTGGCACTCCTTCCTTAGCCTGCTTGGGTGTTTCTTTTGGTGCATGTGCTGCCTCGATCCTTAGCTACTCCAACATATGTTTTACCTCTTTCACTTGATCTGCGATTGAAGCCATGCGCTTCTCCGCATTCTCCCATACTTCAACCAGTCTCTCCTCGACTGATGTCACCACTAACTCCACATCATCCGGGGTTAGTGATATATGGTTCTGTGGCTTATGGGCCTTCGCCTTCTTTCGACCACCACTGTTGTGCTCCCCTAGCCGCTTCTCCTAGTTGGTTGATGGCTCGGGACTAGTGGGCCTCTGGGTATCTCTTGCAGTGGTTGTCCCTGTTTCTTAGGCATCAGGAATCTCCTGGGTTCCTGTCCCTTGTTCTTCCTCCTCAGGTATTTTGTGTGTCCATGTGATTCTCTACATTCTCCCATACTTCAACCAGTCTCTCCTTGATTGATGTCGCCACTAACTCCACATCATCTAGGGTTAGTGATATGTGGCTCTATGGCTTACGAGCCTTCGCCTTCTTTTGGCCACCACTGGTGTGCTCCCTTGGCTGCTTCTCCTGGGTGGTTGATGGCTAGGGACTAGTGGGATTCTATGTATCTCTTGTAGTGGTTGTCCCTATTTCTTAGGCCTCAGGAATCTCTTGGGTTCCTATCCCTTGTTCTTCCTCCTTAGGGATTTTCTGTGTCCCTGTGCTTGTTTCTTCTGCACGCACTTCTTTCGTTGAGTGTATCGGTGGTTGTTCTGCGCATGGTGGAGCCTATGTAGAGCCCCTTGGTGGTCTATTCTATGTTCGTGGTCTCTTCTTGGCTAGGGTGCTTCCCCCCTCTTGGCCTTGGGGACTTCTCTTTTTAGTTATGGCCCCGTTGGTGCCTATTTGGTGAGTTGGGGCTATTCTTCTGTGTGTCTGAGTTCGTGAACTTGGTACCACGGTTGGAATCTCGGGTACCTTCCATTCTTCAGGTCGCTCCTGGACCTCTCTCTAGATTTCTTTCGATGTGATGTAGTAGTTCAATTGTTTCCATTCCTTGGCTTTGTCTTGCTTTGCTTGCATCCATAAACTATGGCGCGTTGCCCTGAAGTTGGCAACCTATCCAAACTCCTGGACCGTATCTGGTGTAATGCACCATGTATCTGCGATAAGGTCATGCATCTCTGTGAAGTACCTCACAAAGATGTCTATGTTTGTCTTATTTCTCTTGGGGTCTGCGTTTCTGCATAGTGATACGTATCTTCTTGCGCCAAATTTCTTGGGTCTTTCCAAATACTTGTTGTAGACTAGTTCTTTCCAGCCAGTGAGGCCAATGAGGATGAGTAACCACAAGTAGTGGAACTCAGAGCCCCAGTCCCGCATGTCCTTGCAATCCTCCAAAAATGAATTCAGAAGGTATGGGCCCCAACTCATCGAGCTCCCCTTTGCACACTGCGCAGTGACGACAACCACATCGATCGATACTTCCTCTTTGTGACACTTGCGCAATAGTTTTCATCCGAGGAGTCTGGTGGAAAACCTTGTCGCAAGATCGTTGATTTCACTAATCTTGATGCCCCTATTACCTCGCTCTGCGCCATACTTAGCCTTAATATCGTTCGAGGTGGCCTTAGCTCTGGTCTTATCCTCCAGGTACTGCTTTGGATTTTCCCCATCTGTGGGTAGCCCCATGATTCCTACGATGAGGTTCACAGTGATAGGCATGGGCCTATCCATCCATAAGATTCTGCCATGCACTCGTGCAAGCAATTGCTTGACATAGGTGTTGATATGATTTATGCTCCCAAAGTGTGGGACATCTAGTAGATTCATGATTCCTATGTTGTAAAGCCCTAGGATCCACTACGCCGTCTTTAGTAGTGGCATTCCTCATGAACCTTCTCCCCTGCTTTCCAAATAGTTCTGGGACGTCAGGTCTAGAAATTTAGTGACATCTTCTATGTCATGGTCCAAGTACTTGATGGAAATCACTATGTTGACCATGTCATCATCGATGCGCACCCCACTCAGAATATTTAGCAGAACTAGGGTCCCTTCTACCTGTGGTTGTGACCCTCCGTGTGTGATGATCTGAACTTGGCCCTTCTCTTTGGCTTGTGGGGATGAGGACCCCACCTCTGGTACACCCTCGTGTATTACTACATGTCCTACCTCTAGTTTGTGGCTCTATGACGTTGAACCCGTGGCTTGCTCAGCCTCTCGTGACCCTTGTTCTCTCGAGGTGTTGGACTCAGTTGTTTCGGGGTCCTCCTCCATCTTCCTGATCTCCTACGCTGGGTTCTTCTCCTCCTCTACCATCACCGGGTTTGTTTCCCACTTTGGTGTGTGGATTTCATCCACATCCACCACTACGGGTGTCGCTTTCTCCCTTGCATCTATCGCACAAGCAGTACTTCGTGTGTTCCTTTCGGCCCTACCCGAATCTCCAACTTGGGGTGATGACATTGCGATGGGGTCTAGGCAGTAAATCGATGAACTCGACGAATGCTCGGTCGAATTTTCACTCTATCGCTCTTCCACTTGGCTCTGCATTCTTCTCCTTATCAATTGACACAATGATTTTATTTTCCCCCCTTTTTCTGACTTTATAGCAAGACAACGAAGTGACAATTGTTCTGCAATGACAGTTCTCCCTTTTTCACTTTTGGCGGTGTGTCTTGCACGTGGGAATGGTGTACGTGTTAATTGTTGTCCTTTGTGCCTTCTTTTCAGGCTTTTCTCTTTCCATCGCGCTCCGTTATTTACCTCTGTGTATGGATTATCGTAGTTTCAACCGTTGTTTCCAGTTGGCCCCTGAATTCCACAACCGTCATTTTCCAAATTGTTGCGCTTTTCGACCGTTGGTCCTTTTTTCGGTTCACTGGGATTTTTGAGCGCACAAAGTCCTTGGCTTCTATACTCTTTTCTTCTGGTGCATTATTCATATTCATTGCACTAAATCAATGACTTGTGCGCACATACTTTTTTTCCTTTTTGTCGCACTGATTTTCTCTCCTGCGTGCGTGAATTTTTGCGTGGTTTTTTTTTTTTTTTCATACTGCGTGGAAACTGTGAAGTTGCGGGTGGTCGATTGTCCTTGTACAACTTCAGTCGACTCCCATTGATCATGCCCTTCAATTATGTCCCTTCCAAATCCTTCAACTGTACATCTCCTTCGTCTGTGACAGTCTTGACCTCATATGGACCCAACCAATGCATTCTGAACTTTCTTGGATGTTGAAAAAACGTGTTGTCATATAGTAGGACTAGGTATCCTTCCTTGAAACTTTTTCTCTTGATATGTCGGTCATGCTAAGATTTTTGCCTTGCTTTCTATACTTCTTGGTGAAAGCTTTCTAGAATCCTATCTTCTTCCATGCTCATTAGTTGACTTAACCTTTCTTGTACTACGCCTCGCTCTGTCATGTTTGTAATTGTTGTGACGCACAGACTTGGTACCAAGAATTCTAATGGCACCACTGATTCTTGTCCATACACCAATCTAAATGGTGTCTACCCTGTCAACTTCTCATAGGTAGTTCTATATGCCCATAACAATGCTGGTATCTTTGAATCCTAGTTTTCCATGTTGACATTGCAAATCCTGGTTAGGGCCTTCTCTAGAATCTTGTTGAAGGCTTCCACTGTTCCATTTTCCTGAGGACGATATGGCGTACTTTTTTTATGGTAGATCTCAAATTATTCATTCAACACTCTGATAATGATGTTGATAAAGTGAGTGCCTTGGTCACTCATCAGGATCTGTGGACATCCAAATCTGGTGAGCACATGTTCAAACAGGAAGTGTGTTGTTGTATCTACGTTGCAATATTTAACTGATGTTTCCTCGACCCATATTGAGAGGTATTCCTTCCTAGTGATGTTGTATCGCACGCCTGATATTATTGTGGGTGGGTGAATTGGCCCAACAAAATTGATAGCCCATTTGTCAAACACTTGTAGGATCACTTGTGGATGTAAGGGCATCTCATCCCGTCTGTTTGGTTTGCCAACGCTCTGACAAACATTGCATTGTTGACAATATTCCTTTGCATCTTGATGACTAGTTGACCACCATAATCCTGCGCACTGTACCTTTTGTGTGGTAGCTTTGCCTGCATAGTTTCCTCCCGCTATTTTATAATGGGCTTCTACTTAAATCCTTGGTCTTTCATGTTCTAACACACATCTTCTTAAGATGCTATATGCGCCCATTTTGTATAAGTGTGATGCAATAAACTGATAGTCTGTAGCCCAAACTACTAGGTTTTTCTTCTGCGTGGTGTTATATTCATGTAGTGCAGTCCTTGTACTCAAGTAATGGATGATTTCTGTGAAGTATCCATCGGTGATATGGATTGAAAATAATTGTGAGTCGAAAAAGTTGTATTCTAAATTTGTAGGTTCCGCCCCATTCATGACCCTTGACAGGTGATCAGGTCATGCATTTAGCTTCACTGACTTGACTATTACTTCAAAATCAAATTCTTGAAAAATGAGTAACCATTGATATATTCTCCCCCCAACACTGGCTTGTTGACTAGGTACTTAAGGGTTGAATGATCTATGAACATCTTAAAATGTTTGCCAAGTAGGTAATGCCTGAAATTTTGAAATGCATATACCATTTCCAGACCTTCTCGCTCTGTAGTGTTGTAGTTTTGCTCGGAGTTTGACATTTTTTTGCTTGCCAATGCTATGGGATGGTCCAAATCCCCTACTCCTGGTTGCGCCAAAATAGCTCCCAAGGCTATGGCTGATGCATCTACATGCACATGGAATGTATTCTCCCAATCTGGAAAGACTAAGATGGGTGTTGTGACCATCTTCTCCTTCAGTGTGTTCAATCCTTGCTAACAGCTCTCATTCCACTGGAATTTAGTATCCTTCTTAAGTAATTTCTCCATCGACGCAGTGATTTGCACATACCCCTTGATAAATTTTATGTAATATCATGTATGTCCTAATGTGGCCCTCAACTGGCGCATTGATTTCAGTGGTGGTAAGTTCACAATTATTGCAATCTTTGTAGGATCCATGATCAAACCTTATTTGCATACTATGTGACCCAATAGAATTTTGAAGGGTGTTCCAAATATACATTTCTTAATGTTCAAGGATATTTTGCATTGCATGCATATTTCTAACATCAGCCTCAACACCTCTAGATGATCCTTTAATAGGTTGTACACTGTCCAATCATCCAAATATACCTCCAGAAACTGATGGATGAATTCTTTGAAGGCAACAATGACTACTCTGGAGAAAATTGTTGGTGAATTTTTCAGTCCAAAAGGCATGAATGTGTACTGGTAGGATCCCCATTCTCTTGCAAAATTAGTCTTGTGTCAATCTTCTGGTGCTATCTTGATTTGGTGGTAGCCTGAGAATCCATCAGTGAATGAGTATGCTTCCTGGCCTCCCACATTTTCTAGGACTTCATCTGTAAAGGGTGTAGGGAAGGGGTCATGTAGGCAAGCATCATTGAGATTTCTTAGATCTACATAGATTCTTATGCCTCCTTGATTTTTCTCCTGAACTACCATGGGGCTTATCCATTCTGATTCTTCTACTGGTTCTATGATTCCTGCTTCCAACATTTTGTCAATTTTTGCTCTAACTTTCTTCTTGTAGATGAGGTTCAATCTATAAGGCCTCTGTCTAATAAGTCTTGCCGCTGGTTTGAGAGGGATATTCATCTCTCCAAGTTCTCCTACAATACCATTCATTTATGTAAAGGTTGTTGGGAACAAGTCATTGTACGTGCGTAGTAATTATGTTATCCTATCCACTGTTTTCTCTTCCCAGTAATCTCCAATGCTGGCCATTTTGGGATTCTCAACTGTCCCAATGTTGACTTTCTTCACCTTGATTGGCGCAACAATTAATTATGATTCTAGAAGTGGACCTTCCACTTCTCTTTCACCTTCAACTTCTTCAATATAAATATCTTGTGGATCATCTTCATCTGGTACTTCTTCCTACACATGGTAGCATGGCATCAGTTCTTTCACTGTTTGTTTGTTTTGTTGTTGTTCTTTTGTTATGAGTTCGACTTCTGGTTCCTTAATGAATATCAACCCTATTATTTGATTAAGTGTTGCATCTATGTTGGGGTTCTCATTTTCAAATGAGAAAGTGATTGTAAAATTTTGTTGTAGTACTGTCCAGCTCGTAGTTCCTCTGCACAGTTTATGATTTGTATACTAGTTTGTTGGGATGCCCTCTAATGTGTGTACGAAAAGATGAGGCCATTCTTCTGGGGGTGTCATTTTCCACAGTGCTCTACACTTCTCCAAGTGTTCTATCGGTGCCCCTTGTCCCTCATATTTCTGTTGTTGGTTTCTTCTTTGTTCTACGCCAAACCTAATGCGCAGTAACCACTGACATTGGTACCCGTCCTTGATTGTTTCTCTGTGTGTGCCCCACCATCTTGCAGGTGTAGCCTTAAGTGCGATATCGAGAGCTAACAATCTCTGACTGTCTGATACTTCATCTTCCTATATCGTTAGGAATTATTCCAAGTCATTGATTCCATAGAAACTTGGAGGTTCTTTGACTTCTATCCCAACCCACATTACTGCATGGTCTATCCGGGTGCATCTTCTGGTTGAGACCTCATGTATGCGCTGCTACCAATTATCCAGACCTATGTTTTAGTCGAAAGCACATGATGTGATACTTATCCAACTAAGTACACCATCGAAAGTCGGATTAATGTAATCTTCAATGTGTGCGGTGGTCCGGTACAACTGGTTAATTTCTTCCAGATCTGGACATGTTGGTTCCACAAATATTTCATCTTCTAATGGGTTTAGGGGCACGATAACCCTATATTCGTCTGACTCAAATGTCATTTTCCTCGTCTTCAGGTTGATTATTGCATGATTTTCAAATTCCCAATCCAATCCCAGTAATGATGGATATGGTGTTGTGTCATCCACAATTTCGATCACTTCGAAGTCTACCTTAGTGCTCACTCCATCCATAACTAATCCGTCCAGAACTACTGTCACTCCTTTCAGCCTCCCTATTGGTAGAAATTTGTGTTGGTTTGCTAAATTTAGTTGGACTGGTGAGTATCCTAAGGTAGGTTCTCCCATGCATTACCATGTCTTTTTGGGTAATACATTCACTTCAGATCCTAGATCTAATATCACATCGCCCATGTTGAAATCTCGGATGTTGGCATTCAATCTAAATTCTTTGTTGGTTCTCCTTATGGCATGGAGGCGATTGATGATCCTATGTTCTAACTTTCCCTCAGAGTTTGTGGTACATCTATCTAACAGATTCTGTAAATACTATAACAGATGATGGATCCTTAAATAATTGAATACATGATTGCAGGAAAGTTTGAATACAACTTACTTGGTTTCCCAGGTGGACTTCACCGGTATGGTCCAATGCTGACGAAATTTGATACGTTGGGACATCTTAGGTATGTTGCGCGGTAGATGTAGATGCAACATTCTGCTTGATTAATTCTTGTCTGGCCTTCTTAAAGGCCTCCTTCTCCTTTTCTGCATCAAATCGCTTGGGTGGCTCGATATTTTCTTAATCCACTGGTGTTGTACTGGTTATTGTTTAGTCACATCATCTCTTATTTTAACACCTTTGCGCATCACTACGTTGATGGTCCTACCATATTCTCTAGCTTCTGTAGAGATCCACTATACGTTCTGATTGTTCTGATTCTATTTCTTTTGTATCTTCCCCAACAATGTTGTGCAATCCTTTCTGTCGTGATCTGTTGCGCAACAATACATACATGTCGCAGGTGGTAGATGAAATTCTCTTGCATAGTTCCCTGGATGTTGGAAGTTATGGCACACTACTGAATCTCTTCCACGTCCAAAGCCTCTTCTTCCTCGTCCTCCCCCTTTGTAACCAGCGCGATCTCCACGCGATGTATTGTATTGAGGTACCTGATTATACTATGCAGGGTTATACTGGGGTTGCGCAATGTTATACTGCAACTGTATGTTGTTATACTGCTGCAACACAGTATTACAATGCAATGGTGCCTGATTAAATTGAGGTGCAACTTGCCCTGTCATCAGTTTGGCTTGCACCATATATGTGGCTGACAACCTTTCCCTCATCAGATCCATGGTTCTCCAATATTTGTCATCGTGGCCTATGGTATTGCAAAAAGTGCAGTATGCATTCTTTGGTATTGTCTGGTATTTCTGCATCATAGGACAATGATATGGATCATGCTCGTGCGTCTTGCAAATTTCACACCAGGGTCCTCCTATCGGCAATGGATTTGGCATCCCTGTTGCCATTTACTGCACAAATGTTGGGCATTCATTCTTAAGGTTCCCTTTTGTTCTACATGTGGTAGACCAAACAACTTCATGCTTGTCCTTGATTGAGTTGGAAGGTAAGATTCTTGTGGTACTAATTCTCCTCCATAGCTGGATCTGTCTTATGGTACTAATTCTCCTCCATTTGTTGGAATTTATGTTGTCTGAGTGGGTATTTCAGGTGTGGTAACAAAGAATTCACAAACAAATGCCTATGTTGCATGTCAGTCATGGAATACCTCAATTTCCCTTTCAGACGTTTAAATCGTTGGTCAATTTCCCAAACAGATTCTCCTAGTTCCTGTTGGATTTCTATCATCTTGTTCATGTATTGATCCTCTGAGATCGGCTTCTGGAACTTGTTAATCAATAATTTCTTAATGTTTGTCAGTGTCTGCGTCATCCCAGGTGCACTATTTACATCTAGACTCATGTACCAGTCTAGTGTGCGGTCTTTGAGCATGATAGCTAGCTGCACAAGTTTAGTGTCTTCATCAGTGATATGTTTTTCTTCCCAGATATTTGCACAAATAAACAAGTGTTTCTCGGGATCTTTTGTTGCCTCTCCTTGAAATTATGGTAACTGAATGGTGGGATCACATCCTGCCATCCTAGATGTTGAATTGCTACCTTTGCGCAGTGTAGATACTTGAGTAATGCTCCCTGAACTGGCTCCCCCAGTTGTTGTTCCTTGTGTAGATGTACTTCTGTTGTCTTCCTTCTCCCGAAATTCGGTTGTCTAAATGATGGTGTTCTTCTTGGTGTGTTAGTCGCACATGGGTTTATGGGTTCCACACTGACAATAATATGGATAGGATTACTGCCTTCGATTCCCACTCTTGTACCTCTCATCTTTCTCTCATATGTTGCACGTAGGATTTCCTCAATCTACTCCATAGACCAGAGATATTCTACCTACTCTTCATGACTTGCCAAGACTTCCCTCATGACTATGGCTCTCTTCTTGGTGTTCACCTTGTATTGGTAGGGTACTCCACTGTGCGTCTTTTCGGTTGTTGCCATGATCCGCTTGATCTAGTCACTGTCCATCATGATTGGATCCAAGGCTTCCTCCTTCTTTCCTTTATCCACTTCTCCTTCCATTTCTCCTTTTTCTGTTAGTGCTTCCCCCTTCACCCATGCATGTAGGGAAGTTTAGATATCTGACTCCATTGTCATTACACCTTTGTTATAGAAAAATATCTTAATAGAAGTATACAATGATCGAATATAACTTCCTCAAGGTGTGCGTAGAAACTCTTGCTCTGCTGTGCTACATGACTTCGCAATATCTACTGCAAATTCTACTATAAAGCCTGCTACAATACGGTCAAGCCAAAAATCTATTGTGCGGGTGAATTTGTTTTTCACATGTTGTAACTGTGCGATCTGAACTGATGTCCACTCTAACTGTCGGATCTGATTTGTTGCGTGGTTGTCCTTCAACCTCAGTATCCACTCCTACAATAAGTGTGGAAAATCACAAAAAAATACTTCATGCAGATCAATAAACACATAATTCTCCAGACATTTGTGTGTTGTTACTCTAGGGTTTCTGTTATCTTTATGCGCAAACTCTAACTCCTTTGTCTTCAACCATATTTTGATCTCTGCTTTTGTGGGATTCCACTGTCTCAAAATCCCCTTTTAGCGGTGCATTCTCTGATCTTCTTATCGCGTGATTCAATATTCTTTTAACACACCTTATGCAAATCTTACATTCTTTTAACATATCTTCAACAAATCTCATCCACTCGATCCTATATTATTCCAACCGACAAAAGAACCATTTGTTGGTTTCTTATCTGAGTTATACCTTTAACATGATTGACCCAAGTTCAAGCATGTTAGGGATCCAAAAAATCCTCTAAGACTATCGGCCCTCCTGGTAAACTAGAAGGCAACACAGTACACATAGTGCACTCCACAGTCTCACCCGAGATAATTCTATGGACGCTCAGGTGCTTGCAACCTGGGAATGAGTGGGGATATTGGATTGTACTATGCAATCTTCAGTCCATTACTATATTATTCATCTATATTAGTTATTTTGTCATTCTTTATTCATGCATGTAAATCAACAGATCTAACTACTTCATCAAAACATTCATCTAATATCTAACCATTGACAACAAATAAATAAACAATAATCATTCCACATAACACATGATTCACCCCCTCCTGGGCTATGTCCACAAAGATTTGGCTCGTAATCTCTTTTATTATGGTTATGTCATATATGGCATCGCGTGCACTACAACATCGTTCATACATTCACAAAACAGACTCCACAACCTTTACGAGGCTGACTAGATCGCACCAGGATCCTCAGCCTGCGATGTAACCCTCAATGTCTAGTTACTTTCCTCTCCCACATCTCAACAACTTACAAAAAGGTATGGGATGATAGTTGTGTTGCATGCCCGTTGCTCTATCTCATGTGAGTAACTTCTATAAAAAAAAAACAACCCCCCCCTAGACCTCCTAGGTATCTATTTATATCTATTCTTGGTTCATCAATCATTACATTCTCTTACCAAAACCCTAACCTAGTTAGGTCTCTTGCATGCTGGACTTGCACGCTTTTCTCCTCTGCATGCGTGTTTTCGTCCATTTCTTTTCTTGCTAATTGTGTTTCTTTCCCTTCTTCTTGCATGTGCGCCTCGCATGATTTTCTTCCAACTATCTTTCCTCCACGTTGTGCCTCTTCCCCAAAATGGGCCTGTGCCCAACAATGGGTTATGTTGAATGAGGAATGAGGGGAATTAGGAATGAAAACTAGAAAGTGAGATATGGTTCAGGAAGGAGAGGTTGGATGTGTTATTGCACAAACTATAGGTGGAGAAAATCCTTACAAAATCCACTGGATGGCAACGACTATGAGAATACCTACCCACTGTCACCTTAGATAGGTATTCCCATCACTTTAGAGGTGAAGTGATCACCTAAAGTGGGGAATCTTGGGTGACCCTAGGGGGAAATGATATGGAAGGTGATACTTATGAATGGGTTCCCCTATAGGTCAAGTTTATAAAAGGAAAGTAGCTTGGAAATGAGTCTCGGTAGCTGTCAATGGACACCAAGAAGTTTGAGTACCTGCAGGCGATGATAGAACCTTCCTAAGACACAAGAAACACCAAGTATACAAGCTATATATTAAGTGGACAAGCAAGTTAATATTGTTGTCCCTTTTTACAGTAGTCAAAAAAGATATATATCAGCAAACAAATGGTTATTATAGCTGCTAAAAAAATATGTTAAAAGTCTAACAAATGTTGCAAGAGGTAAGCTAGATAAACACTAGTATAATTCTAGTATAAAAGCACAAGACTTTAGCAATGCAACAAGGTTGTAAGAAACAAGTACTACAGATATATTATTCATCCTTATGGCTGTATCACACAAGTTGTTACAACAGAAAAATCAGCCACCAAAAATCACAAAGAATCCACCCCAAATATGTGCTAGGACTAGTAGATTATAGGGGTAAATTGTTAGCAACTTCTGACGGTTGAATTGTGAGTTATGAATCAAAAAGAGAATAATGTGTTGCAGCCCTAATGGCTGTATATTTAATTTAGTTGTATCTCCCAAGGGACTAAGTAGACTAAGATGCCCTAGAGGCTTTACCAACCTCAAAGCATCACGAAAAGTTTCCAACTTGAACAAGATCAATATTTCACTAAATCATGTTTACCAAGGCAAACAATTTATTTCTCCAATGCAAACTTCAGATTAGTGCCTTTAAAAAATGTGTGTATGGGGTATTTAAAACACAAGTTAGATCAACAAGATCCCTAGGGGTGTAAACCCTCTTACTCCTTAGGGCATGCAAACCAAACTCAAGGTAGATCGAGGGTGTACACCCTTGTACTCCTCCAAGATACCTTGTAATAAAAGACTTGTAAACTAGAAAATGAAGAGAACTTGATGGAGGGTGTATGCAATTATACTCCTCCTAGGGTTTTAACCAACAATATCATGAAATGAGCAAGAAGAATGCAGATTTTCCTTACCAAAACCAAGAAAGTTGCAAGATCAAACCCTAGTTTCACTAAGACAAACCATCCATAAGAAAGAACAAGACTCTCCAAGAGGTGTGCACCACCTTAGATCATCCATTCATCAAGAGATATACCAAAAATCATTTGCAAGAGAGGGAGATACCAAATTTCCCAAGTAAGGCGCAAATTTAAGCCACTGATCTTCTCACAATGGGAGAGCTATGATCAAATGAGATAGAAATGATCTTTGTTTATACGAAAACCTCTAATAAGAGTTTATCCACAAAACTTAGGGTAAACCACAAAGTAAGGGGACAACAACCATTACTTTTCCCCTTTACAATTTTAAATTTGATTTTGCACGATAGAAACCCTAGAAAAAGCATGATGATGCCCCTTTAGGACAATGTTTTTCCATCTTTGGCAAGTATTGAGGTTGAGGATGAAACCTTGGGACTCCAAAGGGCTTCTCCCAAGCTGTTAGGGCCTTCTCTCCACCAAGTCAAGGCACCCTCATAAAATGATTCCATGTGTCCCTTCACCACCAAACCCTAACGCATGCATGACATCAAGCCCTCAAAATATGACATTTTTTCCCCAAGAGTAAGTCATTAGGCTAGTAAGAGGCTAGGTTAGGTCTTTCATGGTGTCATCTCAGGCCTCCAAATGAAATCATCATCATCCGACATGTGGACCCTAGTATCAAAACTGTGGGCTTCAAGCCCCAAGGAAGCCCAAGCTATGATTGTTCTTCCAAAAGTGTCCACCAACAAGGTCATGAAAAGACAATGAATATGCCCTCCAAGGATCTCAAGTCAAATGCATCATTATGAGTAAATAAAATCAATAAAAAGAGCCATATAAGCATGTACATCCAAACTACCTCATCAAAATAAACAAGTGCTCAAAGACCTTATACAATTTTCTTATTTTAGGTATGGGAAGGTTGACAACACAACCTATTGGGTGAATTGTACCTCAAGTTTAGGAGTGTTTCCCAAGGGGACATTTCTCTAAGTCATGTGGATGAAGTGACATGGATGGGGGCAAGACTCTTGGGCATGGGGTTCATGACATATAAGGGATTGCAGTGTCTCATTTATGGGTGCCTTTGTAGAGGGTGTGTTGCACCTTCGTTTTCAATGCAACCTTTTTCCAATCCCATTTATTTCCTTTTATTCTTTTAAGATGTTTCCAGGTTGAATCCAAGGTGGGGCTTCTACCTAATCATGAAAAATAGTGCCCACCTTGACTCTACCCTGGTCACATCATTCTTCCCCAAGTTGAAAACATGTGAGGAGCTTCTACCTAAGCATGAAAAAATCTGTCCACACATGCTCCGCCTTGGTTGGAATTTTGCATTTATTATTTTTTTTAATGGGTCCCGTCAGTTTCTTATGAGAGACATTAAATCTTGGATAACTTTTTCTAACAACATTATCATATTTCCATTCTTCACATCCATTAGGGTTTGAGACAAAATTTTCAAGGGTTGCAATTCATGACATATTGATTGAAAGCACAACATATAATATACCAAATGAAACCCCTAAAAATCCTCTATCCAATGGTGTTGGTGGTAATCTGAGCACCCTGTCAAAAGATATCACCTCTGCAATCCACACGATCGTCATAGAAAAACCCTAAAATAGCTAATTTTAAACTAGTTATAACTTCACTTCCCAAGCTCTAATTCAGACAATTTGTTTTTTGAAATCGGTTGGTTTTCTGAGAGGAACTCAAACATATAACTAGTTTCTTCATTTTTTTTTTCTCAAAAATCTATAGGAATCGATTTGAGTGTCATGGTCCTCTTTTTTCCTTTGAAAACTTGCAAAATAGGAAGAAAAAATATCTTCATGTTGGCCTAAGAAAGAGCTTTGATACCAAATGTTATGTAGCTTAGATCTGAATATAAAACCACACACAAGATACAAAATATAATAAATAAAATCTCTTTGATTATATAGAAAAGCCCTTAAGGTAGGGAAACACTTTACAATTGATGTTTTTATGGAAGGAATCCACTCATGTTCACTTACCTCTTCGAGGGGGAAACCTCCTAATGAGATAAGCTCCAATTACAATACTCTTCCACACCTCTCACAAGGAAAACTCCATCCTTCTTTATAACTAATTAAGAACCCTAATCATAACAACCTCCTAACTACCTAGTGGACCTTCTTTAAGGAGGCCCCATTACATTTATTCAATACTACTATAGTGGGCCTTATTTAATAAATACAAGCATAGTGAACCTACTCCACCTTACATTGAATTCCCTCCACTATTATTCCTCTATTATGGGCACTTTGGCCCTCGATTACACCCTTAGTGAGGATCCCAACAAAAAATATTGTTGCATAGGTGAGTTCATGGGATTTACCTTATTTAAATAGTTTATATGTGGCATGGTAAGCATCATATAATGCATTATTGTGATGTTGATATGGGATGCTCGAGAGTAAGTTAAAACAATTAAGGGGGGATACATTGCATTCAATGATGTCTCAGAAAGGCCCTATGGAAAATGTTACGATGAAACATTTAGTAACCATAAGAAAAGGGTTGTTCTATTGTACCCATTTGATGTGATAAGAAGAGGGGTGTGGTTTAGTGGGGAGATGAATATGGGTTAAAAAGTCTTGAAATATGAAATATTTGTGGTTGGCATTGTGAGGATGATTGTGGCTAGTTGATATTTCACTTGATAGTTGTGGGTAAAAAGGAGATGTAAGGAATTTACTTTAGTCATTGATAGGAAGGAAGGGTCTACAACTGTAGGGTTGGGAAGAGTGACTATTTCTAGTTGGGAAGAGGGGTTAAGAGATGGCATAATGTACCTAGAAACCCACGTAAAATTTCTCTATGCAAATACAATTAATATCAAACAACATGCTAAATTACTCATGCAATTGACAACAAATTTAAAAATGTGAATGAAGTCATTCCAACAAACACAAAATTCATATAAAATGATTACACAATGACAATTAGCATAGTAACATAACATAAAACTTGTTTTTTTATAAAATAACCAACTGGTTGTGTATGAAGGACATTCTTCCCATCCATAGGCTTGTTGTTCATTTTTTCTCAACAACAAGCCACCCCCAAGATAAGGCTATGGGTCCACAAGGAGGTATAGCCCTCTTGGTTACAATACTCTTCCACACCTCTCACAAGGAGAAGTCCATCCTTATTTATAACTAATTAAGAAACTCTAATCATAACAACCTCTTAACTACCTAGTGGACCTTCTTGAATGAGGCCCCATTACATTTATTCAATACTACTATAGTGGGCCTTATTTAATAAATACAAGCATAGTGAACCTAGTCCACCTTACATTGAATTCCCTCCACTATTATTACTCTATTATGGGCCCTTCGGCCCCTCATTACATCCCTGAGGAGAATCTAAACAAAACAAATTGTCGCGGAGGTGAGTTCATGGGATTTACCTTTAAATAGTTTAAATGTGGTGTGGTAGGCATCATATAATGAATTATGGTGATGTTTATATGGGATTCTCAAGAGTAAGTTAGAACAATTGAGAGGGGAGACATTTCATTCAATGGTGCCTCATAAAGGCCATGTGGAAAATGTTATGATACAACATTTATTAACCATAAGACAAGGGTTGAATTTTTCACCCAACTGAGGTGATAAGAAGAGGGGTGTGGTTTAGTGGGGAGATGAATATGGGTTACAAAGTCTTGAAATATGAAATATTTTTGGATGGCATTGTCGAGGATGATTGTGCCTAGTTAATATTTCACTTGATAGTTGTGGGTCAAAAGGAGATGTAAGGAATTTCCTTTATTCATTAAGAGTAAGGAAGGGTCTACCATTGTAGAGTTGGGGAGAGTGACTATTTCTAGTTGGGAAGAGGGGTTAAGAGATGGGATAATGTACCCAGTTGTTAAACCCACGCAAAATTGCTCTATGCAAATAAAATTAATAGTAGACATCATGCTAAATTACTCATGCAATTAACAACAAATTTAAAAATGTGAATGGAGTCATTCCAACAAACACAATATTCATATAAAATGATTACACAATGACAATTAACATATTAACATAACATAAAACATGTTTGTTTGTAAAATAACCAACTGGTTGTGTATGAAGGACGTTCCTCCTAACCATAGGTTTGTTGTACATTTTTTCTCAACAACAAGCCACCCTCGAGCTAATGTTATGAGTCCACAAGGAGGTCTAGCCCTCTTGGTTAAAATACTCTTCCACACCTCTCACAAGGAGAACTCCATCCTTATTTATAACCAATTAAGAAACACTAATCATAACAACCTCCTAACTACCTAGTGGGCCTTCTTTAATGAGGCTCCATTACATTTATTCAATACTACTACAATGGGCCTTATTTAATAAATACAAGCATAGTGAACCTAGTCCACCTTACATTGAATGCCCTCCACTATTATTACTCTATTATGGCCCCTTTGCCCCCCCATTACATCCCTAGGGAGGATCACAACAAAAAAATAGTTGCAAAGGTGAGTTCATAGGCTTTACCTTCTTTAAATAGTTTATATGTAGTGTGGTAGGCATCATATAATGCATTATGGTGATGTTGATATGGGATGCCCAAGAGTAAGTTAGAACAATTGAGGGGGGAAACATTGCATTCAATGGTGTCTCAGAAAGGACCTATGGAAAATGTTATGATACAAAATTTAGTAACCATAAGACAAGGGTTTGTCCTATTGTACCCAATTGAGGTGATAAGAAGAGGGGTGTGGTTTAGTGGGGAGATGAAGATGGGTTACAAAGTCTTGAAATATGAAATCATTTTGGCTGGCATTGTCGATGATTACTTGATATTTCACATGATAGTTGTGGGTCAAAAGGATATGTAAGGAAATTCCTTTAGTCATTAAGATTAATGAAGGGTCTACCACTGTAGGGTTGGGGAGAGTGATTATTTCTGGTTGGGAAGAGGGGTTAAGAGATGGCATAATATACCTGGTTTTTAAACCCACATAAAACTACTCTATGCTAATATAATTAACACTATGTAGCATGCTAAATTACTCGTGCAATTAACAACAAATTTGAAAATGTGAATAACTCCATTCCAACAAACACAACATTCATATAAAATGATTACACAACATAAATTAACATATTAACATAACATAAAACTTATTTGTTTATAAAATAACCAACTATTTTTGTATGAAGGAGATTCCTCCTAACCATAGGCTTGTTATTCATTTTCTCTCAACAACAAGCCACCCTCGAGTTGAAGCTATGAGTCCACAAGGAGGTCTAACTCTCTTGGTTGTCCACTCTCCACATTCAGGAGCCCAAAACCCTAGGTTCTACTCCAATAGCAATTTCAATCCAACATATCCCTTTCACCTCAACCTACACAACCCAAGGAATGAGATCCCCCTTCTCCGTCACATAGTCCCTTGGGCCTTCCCACTTCCCTCCAGGGCTCTAGTGCACCCGATTGGCCAGGAAATCTCACAACTAGGGACTCCGAGAATTCTCAGCTATTCCAGGAGTGCTCATAGCATCCTTTTCAAGGTTCTTGAGCCATTTTCTCAATAGAAAATGTCAATTACAAGCATATAGCCTCATTCTCAGCATTAATTCATATCTCCCCTAGTATTACATATGCACCCAACCTAATTTTCAACATCAAATGCATCCCAACAAGTTGTATTTCCATGGCTAGGATGGTTGGTTCTCTTTCCCAGCACCCAACTCCTCTCTTAACGCCCAAAATCAGTTGTTATGTGCCAAATGCTTAAAATATCAAAATAAACCAGAAGTACACACCATGTACACTGATGTGATCGTGGAGCACAACTCCAATATAGATAAGAGATATGAGTTACACAATAACTCCTTAAATAATAGGAGAACCTCCAAATTCCCAAATACATTCATACATCACAATTCACATGAGGCCCCTTTATTATTAGGCCAACCCTATTACCTATACATTTACACATTACATGTACATTTAGCTCCATATATGCCCCCCCTTGGGGTCATATCATATACGTTTAAACCCATATATTCCCCCCTTGGGTCATAACATCGGCCTGTAAAAATTCTCCCCACTTCCTACTCGAATTTCCTTCTTCTCCTTTGCTTGACTCTCACTATTCCCAATAATTATTGTACTCATTCAATGTTGCCATTATTAGGTGAGTTAAGTCCCTCACCCAACCTCTTACAGGCAGTCAAATATTAAGTGTCTAATAAGTCAAAGAAGGATTAGATGGTGATGACACATTAACTCAAGCATATAACATGGGTTTCCCCTTCGACCCCCCTTTAGCCCCCTCTCTCGTGGAATCATAGGCCCCTCATTGTTACTATCCCTCTCATATTGTAGCCAACGATTATTATTTTTATTAATCATTTCAATGTACAATTTACATAGTTTAGACCTTGGCCATATCGATCAATACATGCTCTCCAACTCAAAACATACTAGCTCAACAACCTAAATCTCATTTGCACAATTACATTAAAATTCACATGGATTAAAATTGGGGATGCTATAGATGGAGTTTGATCGAGAGGATCATAGGAATGATTAGAGTGATCTAGAAGTTGTTCATCATTGTATAGGGTTTTGGGGGTGGATTGGCATTGTAACTCATGATAATTGGAAGTACCATGATAGTGGGATTTGTGGTAATGACACCAACAAGGAAGTTGAGAAGATGCACCGAGGATAGGGTTAGGGTTAGGGGAGGATTGTGCCCCCGAATTACTAAAAATATTATGAGAATGAGGAGGAGGAGTATTAGGGATACAAGAGCATTTTTCAAGTTCACATTTCACTATTAGGGATTGGAGGAAGTCTTGATCTAAAATGTTTCTCCCAAATAAATCTAATTCATGCTAAAAAATTACTAACAAACTCGAATTAAATTTGAGAATAAGTACCTCTTTAGAACCTATGATTTAGAATTGGATTTGAATTTACTAATTTCTTCCTCTTTCCAAACTTCCTGCAAAAGATATTAGTACTATGGGTGGCTCTTACCGTACCACAAAAATCATTTAATTTAGATCATGCAAACTACATTTTTTAAATACAGTGGAGTAGGAACTCACTATGAAATCTTCATAGTGAATGTGCAGGTTCTTACCTCTCATCTTACCGTTCTTGTTTCCTCTTATTCAATTCACTTCTATTCATTCTTTTAACTTTTAAAAAGGCAAACATTGTGTATGGGACCCATCAAAGAATTCAATCGACGATCATCTCTCAAAGGTCCACAATACCATGTTCCATTTAAAATCAATACAAGAAA
Source organism: Picea sitchensis (assembly GCA_010110895.2). NCBI lineage: Eukaryota > Viridiplantae > Streptophyta > Pinopsida > Pinales > Pinaceae > Picea > Picea sitchensis. The sequence continues at coordinate 200,831 of SNQJ01S0013835.1, forward strand.
TACTATTTTCCTTTGAAACCTCCCCAACAATGGCACCAAAATGTTGGGATAATTAATTACCTTAGTAATTAAAGAGTTCATATAAGCCCATAGGGGTGCGGTCTAGTGGCTAGCGGACATACTGTTAAGGCGTTCATGCTGCTAAGAAGGTCACAAGTTCAAACTTCGTCTTATCTGGAGGCCAGGCTTGCGGGCGGTGTGGTTCTCCCTAGGGGTTATAAGGCATCCGACAGGGATTCGACCCCGTGTCAAGCGGTATCCAGATACCGCCGTAGTTACTAATTCCCCTAGATACAAAAAATAAAAGATAAAAAAAATAAAAAATAAAATAAAATAAAAAAATAAAAAATTAAAGAGTTCATATATTAATTTTCAACTTGAGGTTCAAATGCTTGAGAGATGTTGTGCATTGTATGTGCAGGATACAAGATCGTATCTTGCATTAGTTTGTCTAATATGCTTCTAAGAAAAGGAAATTGCAATATCAACCCACAAAGAATCAAAAGCACAAAACTATGTCCTTTGTCAATTATGAAACCCAACCAATAACAATTAATTAGAAATAATCCAACCGAGAGTAAAATCTATAGAGGCTATGTAGTATGTTGAGCGCATAAGAAAATAATCAAATCTATAGAGGCTATGTAATCTGTGGGGTGCATAAATAGAGAATCAAAGCAATGGAATCTATGTAACCTGTTGAACTCATGAAAAAATAGCTCAATCACTCTTGGCAATTGTTTATGTACTTGAACACCAATCATGCTACTGAAACCCTATTGTCACCAGGTTATCTCTTGGCATGATTTAGGAACTTCCTCTTCCCATAAATCATAACTCCTGCCAATGACAAACTTTATTAAAACTATTCTATGAATTGGAAATAATCATTGTAGAAATTAAAACATAGTTGCATAATTAAAACAATCCAAATTAAAACACTCTTGTGGAAAGTATGTTGGAATTATTGTCATTGATGTCAAAGGATTAATGTTTTCATTAATGTCATATTATAGCTTTACAAATACACACAACATTTCCAAGATTGAATTATATGTAGGTTTACAAGTATATTGAAAAAAGGGGTGCACATGAACAAGTAAAAAGTGAAATGGTGGTTTCAAACCCATGGTATTTTCCCCTGGTATTTGGAAAAGTGAAATACAGAAAGGGGAATTCATTATTTAATTAATGGATATCGTGTCTTTTTTAATTAACATGTCCCTTCATGAAGGGTCATGCTAAATTGTAAAAGGAGAAAGTATTGAGAGAAAGTGTGTTGGTGAAAAATGTAATAACATTTGAATTAGTGGATGGACAAAGATTAAATATTATTCCAAAAGGGGAGAGTTGTGAAATCAATTTCAGGTCAACTTGGCATTTTCACTAAAACATATTTTCTGGGACATTTCAAACCATTAAATTTTGAGGAGATGGAGGTGAGATCTTTGGATACATGTAGTCAAAATTTCAAGGTTGATTCTCTATACTTTCAAATAAATGCCCTGTGGAAGTTAGGCTTCTTGAATGCTCCTAAAATCAGTTTCAAACATGTTAGTTTGGCATTTTCGCTATAACTTATTTTCTAGGACATTTTAGACTATGGAATTTTTAGGAGATGAAGGAGAGATATCTAGATACATGTGATCAAAATTTCATATGTTGGTTCATGGCACTTTCTTAGATATGCCCTATGGAAGATAGGGTTCCTAAATGCTCCTGAAATCAGTTTCAAACGTGCCAGTTTGGAATTTTTGTTATAACTTATTTTTAGGGAGGTTTCAGACCATGAAATTTTGAGGAGATGGAGGCGAGATCTCTGGGTACATGTGGTTAAAATTTTAGATGTTGGTTTGTTATACTTTATGAGATATTCCCAGTGGAAGTTATGGTTTCTGAATAGTCATGAAATCAGTTTCAAACAAGTCAGTTTAATATTTTCACTATAAATTCTTTTCTGGGACTTTTCAGACTGTGAAATTTTTAGGTATATGAGGAGACACACATAATTACCTCGGTAAAAATTTTAGGCTTTGGTTATTTATACCTTCTAAGATTTACCCTGTGGAATTTAGGGTTTTTGAATGGTCCTAAAATCAATTTCAAACAAGTCAGCATGACATTTTCTCTATAACTTCTCTTTTGGGGCTTTTAAGACTGTGGAATTTTCAAGGATATGAGGAGACGTACCGAAGTACCTCAAGCAAAAATTTTAGAATCATATTTTCAAATTGGATATATGGAATGAAGTGCAAGTTTGTTCTTGGGAAGAGGCCAAAACAACAAGCTTTGGGAAAGTTACCATAAATTTCATTTGGAAATTTAAATTTTGGTTAGACCCAGTGTAGGCAGAAGTAGCAAGCAGACTCAATGAAGTTAATGTGAATTTCATCATATTTTTAAGAATTTGTATTTACTAAAGAAGAAATTGTAATGAAGGTGGTGCCGCTCAAACAAAGAGATCAGTGTCTCTTGATAAGTTGGTGCTTAGCTATGGGGATTGGTGTCTACGAAGATCTATAAGAGTAAGTTGGTGCTTAATGGAGTTTTTACCAGTGGGGATTGGTGTCTCCAGTAGGTTGGTTCCTACAAATATTTGTAATAGTAGGTTGGTATGTTAATCCCTAAATAGTGGCACATTTCCCCTTAATTGGGGAATACTACATTAGTATTGTTATTATATTTATGTCGACTTGGGTCCATTAGTTGTAATTGAACCTCCTAGTCTCCTATATGTACCAAGGAGACCTTTTCATTTGGAATCATATTTTGTTTGTAAATTTATGTGGTGTATAAGGAGGTTTCCCCCTCGAAGAGGCTTATTATCTGAAATTATATCCTTTTCAAGGAGTTGAGTACATATTTTGAGTTTTTCTATGCTATTTTGATATTTTGTTCTTAATATTTGGTATCAGAGCTCAAGGTCTTGGGGTTTTGCTGTTGCATCCGAGACACATTGGAATTTTCACTATATTTTTTTTTCTATGATGTTTTAGAAGGAATTCCTTGGAGGATATTTAGTATAAGGATCAAGGTACTTGGGGTTCAAATTTCATCTCCCGAGGCCTTATAATTTCAGAGATATAGAATGTGTAAGATAGGGTTCTGGAATCATCTTGAATTTAGACATTGCAAAATTTTCTCTATAAATTTTTTTCTGTGATGTTTCAGACTCTAAAACTCAAAGGATGTTCAGAGAAATTATCAAGGTTTCTTTGATAAAAATTTCATCTTCTGGTTCATCCTACTTTTGTAGATACACTCTGTGTAAGATAGGGTAACTGACTAGTCATATTAACTAGTCTCAAACATGTGTTCCGGGTAAAAAAATGATATATTCTTCAGTGAGTATCCAAATTAAGTGAGACCAATTGCATTGGATAATGGAGATCCTATAGTATTTTTGGTGCAATTTTTAGAATCAAATATTATATATTGTTCTCTTGGCACGCTTTACAAGTACACTCTCATGGAAGGGAAAAACATCAGCAAGGTGTGGGGAAGTTACCATAACTTCCACTTGGCACATCCAATTTTGATCAGACCTATGGAATTGTAGAGAATACATATCAAAGAACTACAAAATGAAATTTTTAGACCTAGAAGGGCCGAAATTTTGGAGATACAATAGAAGAAAGATCATCTAGTAGAACCACCTCGAAATCAAGGTTTAAAAGGGATACCCACCAAAAAAGGGGACTTCTACACCAAATAAGCCTCCAGACAGTCCTACTTGGACTCTTGATGAAGGTGAAGCAATGTGCAGGGACATAAATGATTTACAAAAGAAGACAATAACAAAAGATGAACTACAAGGGATGATGGATTCAACTGAAGCTAAGTTGGAGGCAATAACGGATACTAAGATGGATGGTTTAAAAAGGGAGATCATGGAAGGATTGAAAATTTTCCTAATAGTGAGGCCACATGAAAGTGAAAATGTATCCCATGCAATTCATAATGAGGACACAAGGAATATGAATCAAGACTAGAGAAACTCCAACTTTGGGTTGAAGACCAACCACTTTCCTAAGATCGATATGAGGAAGTGTTATGGCAAGGATCCAATCACATGGATACTTCAGATGGAGAAATTCTTTGATCTACATGATGTGCCAGACACACAAAAGGCATGAATTCCTTCTTTATATTTAGAACCCAATCAATTTGTGTGGTATCGATGGCTTTTTTCCCACAAATCACTTGTAACTTGGAAAATTTTCACGAAAGAAATGATAGAACAATATGATGATACATGGATCAATACCTTCTTTATCCAATTGATAAATCTCAAGCAAAAGGGTTCAGTTGTGAAGCACATTGAGAACTTCCAAATATTTAATATAAAGGTAACGAATATTCCAGATGAGCACTTGATTGATGTATTCGTAGGAACTTTAAAGGATAACATTCAACATGAGGTTCGAATTTGGGAACCCAAATCATTGGAGAATGCGTTTAGGGTGGCGAGAAATGTTGAAAGTAAAAATATGGCTATGGCTACTAGAAGGACCACTCCCAACATCTATCGAGAGAATATTGTTCCTTCTTATAAAACACCTCAACCTACAAGGTTGACACCTCAACAATTGGAGGAAAGAAAACCAAAAGGTTTATGCTTTAATTGTGATAACAAGTACAGTAAGGGACACAAGTGTTGTGAGAATAAATTATTCTACAAATATTGTGAAGAGGAACAAGAACAAGAACAAGAACCATCTCAAGATGAAAACGTAGAAGGGATTTCTTCTGAAGAGTTGACTCCCATGATATCATGTAATGCATTGGATGGAATTAGCACTCCTCAAAACCTCAAGATCGAAGGATATATCAAAATGAAAAAGGTAATAGTCCTAATTGATTCTGATAGTACTCATAATTTCATTCAGTATAAATTAGCCAAAGCTCTCAATTTATTTATATATCCAGCAACATAGTTTCAAGTAATGATTGCAAATGGACGAACTATAAATTGCTCATGAAAATTCCATAAGATCGATCTTACTATGGGGGAATATGTAATGAATAGTCCAATGATTGTTATACCCATGGGTGGTGTTGATGTCATACTAGGAGTCCAATGGTTACAATCATTGGGAACAATGGCTTTTAATTTTCAAGAACTTTTCACGAAATTTTCATTGGAAGGAAAGGAAATTGAGTTAAGGGGTATCACATGGAAACCCAATAAGGTGATAAGCTCTAACGGTGTGATAAAATTATTGAAAAAGGGGCATCAGGGTGTAATTGTACAACTATGGTCACTAGATGTTCAAACATCTAATCCATCTATTCCCCTAGATCTCCAAGGGATCATTGATAAACATTCCAAAGTATTTGAAGATATTCCCAGAGGTCTTCCACGCACTCTAAATCATGATCATGATTTTCACCTAATTCCTGGGAGTGTTCCTCCTAACATCAAGCCTTATAGATACCCTTATGCCGAGAAGAGTGAAATTGAGCATATGGTTGAAGAAATGTTAGAGGCTCGCATTATTATACCTAGCCAAAGTTTTTACTTTGCACCAATGGTAATGGTACTCAAGAAAGAGGGCTCATGGCGTATGTGTCCATATTATAGAGAGCTCAATAAGATCACTATTAAAGATAAATTTCTCATTCCCGTCATTGATGAATTATTAGATGAACTACATGGAGAAATCTACTTCACAAAGTTGGATCTTCGTTTAGGGTATCATCAAATTAGAATGAAGGAAACAGATATCCCAAAAACAATATTTCGAACTCATGAAGGCCATTATGAATTTTTGGTCATGCCTTTTGGCCTTATGAATGCACCTTCCACATTCAAAGGGTTGATGAATTCCATTTTCAAGCCCTTCCTTCAAAAATTTGTGTTAGTATTTTTTGATGATATGCTAATCTATAGCAAGTCTTAGGACGATCATGTTCGACATGTTGACAAGGTGATACAACTACTAAAGGAGCAACAACTATATGCCAAACCATCCAAATGTTTCTTTAGGGTGAAGGAGGTAGAGTATTTGGGTCATATTGTATCTCATGAAGGTGTCAAGGAAAACCCTAACAATATTAAGGCCATTATGGACTGGTCGATTCCAAAAACATTGAAGAATCTTAGAGGGTTTTTGGGTTTGACAGGTTACTACCACAAGTTTTTTTGGAAGTATGGAAGAATAACAACACCTTTAACGACATTAACTAAGAAGGATGGATTTTCATGGACTCTAGAGGCAACTCAATCTTTTGAACAACTTAAAGAGGTGATGTGCAAAGCTCCCGTCTTAACCACACCAGTCTTCAAAAAAGCCTTTATTGTGGAATGCGATGCCTTGAGAAATGGAATTGGTGTTGTTCTAATGCAAGAAGGAAGGCCCCTTTCTTTTGAAAGTCGTCCACTCAAGGGAAAGGACTTACACAAACCCATTTATGAGAAGGAAATGATGGAAATACTACATATATTGAAGCAATGACGCCCTTACCTAATAGGTAGGCACTTCAAGGTAAAAATAGATCATGATAGTATTAAATACTTCTTGGAACAAAGACTATCTTCAAAAGAACAACAAAAATGGGTGACCAAGATGTTGGGTTATGATTTTGAAATCATCTACAAAAAAGGATGAAGATGTTGAGGTCTTTCTATGTGCTATCTCGATCATCAAACCCGAATGGATAATATAAGCAAGGGATGAATGGAAGAATGACGAAAACGTGTGGACTCTCATTCAAAGGTTGCAGCAGGATTCCAGTGCATCAGATACATTGACATGGAGAAATGATTCACTATGGTAAAATGATCACTTATATTTATGTAAGAACTCCCAATTCAAACAAAATGTACTCTTGGAATTGCACACCTCTCTGGTAGGAGGGCACTTAGGATTTTGAAAACCTACCATAGGGTCAAAAAGGAATTTTTTGGGGATGGCCTTAAAAATGATGTTCAAAGGTTTGTGGCAGAGCGTTTGGTTTTCCAACAAAATAAGGTGGAAACAATTAAGACCCTAGATCTTTTACAATCATTATCCATCCCAAGTCAGTGTTGGGAGGAGGTTTCCATGGATTTCATCACATGGTTACTGAATTCTGAAGGAAAGAGTGTCATCATGGTGATTGTTGATAGACCGACCATGTACGTAAACTTTTGTGCACTCTCTCATCCTTTCAAAGCCAGTACAGTTTCCACCGCATTCATGGAGACATTTCAAAAGCTACATGGAAGCCTGAAGATTATTGTAAGTGACATAGATCCCATCTTCACATGACATTTTTGGACATAATTATTTGCTTGTTTGGGTACTCAATTGGCTCATAGCTCATCTTATCATCCTCAATATAATGTACAAACCAATATAGTGAAGAAATGTCTGGAAGTATACCTCCGTTTCTTTGTCTATGATAAACAAACACAACGATTCAAGTGGTTACCCTTGGCAGAATGGTGGTATAACACTTCCTTTCATACTGCAAAAAACATGACACCATTTATGGCACTCTATGGATGGCATCCATCACTTATTCTCTAAAATAAAAATGTAAGGTTCAAGAAGTGGAACATCACATCGAGCATCAACAACAAGTTCTCCAACTCTTAAAGGACAACATGACCATGGCACAAAATCACTTGAAACAACAAGCAGATCAACATCATAGTGAAAGAATTTTTGAAGTAGGGAATTGGGTATTTTTAAGACTACAACCATACAAACATATGTCCCTCAAGCAAGATAATAAGGATAATAAATTATCACCAAAGTACTATGGCCCTTATAAGGTGTTGCAAAATATTGGTACTATGGCATATAGATTGGAGTTGCCTGCATCTTCGCGAGTACACCCAGTTAATCTAGATTTTATGAGGAGAACAAAATGATTACATATTATTAACAGGTGATTAACACAAAACAACAAAGATACAGTAAAACTGATTTTCTATTCAATAAGTAAATAAGCTGAAACTGTAAAATGCAGCGGAAAACAAGCTTGCTGGAATGGTGGCGGCTTATCTCTGAGAAGTGATGTGAAGGTTGCGCTCATTCACAAGAATATGATTGCAATGAGGCTCTGAAGGCCTTTTTACAATAAAAAGGAATGCCAAAAACCCTAGAAATCCAAAAACCTAACCCTAGGAGATGAAGCGCCAAAAGTCATGCGGTCCCCATTTGGGTAAGTTAGTACATCAACTTCTTCGGGTCGTAACTTTTTCATATGATCTTTGTTTTAGGCACATGATATCCTATTGGAAAGGTATCGGCGAGGAGATGTATTTTCGGGAAACATCGAAGGAAGACCCATGTTTTTACCTGTTTTCCCAAAAAATGTCGTTTAGGGCCTCAAAACGGCTCCAGAAATTTCGAGACCCGAAAAACTGCTAAAAATAGTAAATTACCAAAATTGACAGAAAATTGTTTTGAGCCAATTGGAAAAGGTGGGTGGACACCTATATCCACCTGGATCAATCCTCCCTCCTTAGAAATCAATGGTATCCATTACGTTGGGTTCCCCCATCAGATGAGGAAATTTCTGCTGAATTTGACCCTGGGTGAGCCACTTGCCTTGGCATAGGAGCTACCCTGCTTTGACGACTCAATAAAGTTGGATCCTTTGTTGTCGAGTGCCCTTGATCTGTGTTTCCACAATCTGATCACTGGATGTCTATTGTATGCAGTCAGGGTTGATATCTGTTGGTGTCAGTTGTTCTGCTACTTCTGAGGTGTCCAATAATGGTGGCAAATAAGGGTGAAGGAGATCCACGTTGAACACTGGGTGCAGGCCAAGGAAAGGAGGAATGTTGAGGTCAAAATAATTATCCCCCGTGGCCTTAGTAATGGTGTACGACCCATAACAGAGTGGGTGAATCTTCCGATGGGGTCCCATAAGGCATTCTTTCTGCAAGTGCAACCAAACTTTGTCACCCGCCTCAAACTTATGTGGCACCCGATGTTGATCATGGCGCTGCTTGTACTTGTCATTGGACTTATGTGGAACCCGATGTTGGATCCACTCAATGAACTGGGTGGCTTTGTCAGCTTCAGTTGGAGCAGGATATGAGTCGGTCGAGGTGACCGCAAGGGGAAGTGCAACATCTATGGGACCCAATGGTTGGAATCCCAACCTCACCTGAAATGGGTTGTGGTCGGTTGAGTTATGTAGGGATCGATTGTAGTTATGCTGGACATAGGGAAGGCTCTCATCCCATGTGTGAGGGTTCTTGTAATTATACATGCGAAGGATATTCACAATCATTCGATTTACGACCTCGGTTTGACCATCTGTATGGGAGTGGAAGGCCATGGATTTGGTGAGCTTGGTGTCTAACAGTGACCAGAGGCTCAACCAGAATGTGCTGAGAAATTGACTGTCCTATTATGAGACAATGGTTTATGGGATTCCAAAATGTACCCAGACTTGTTCAAAGAAGAGCTTGGCAGTGGCCTCTGCTGTGATTCTCTTCTTGCAGGTAACCAAAATCGCCATCTTAGAAAAAGTGATCAACAACCACAAAAAAATAGTCATTTACCCGCTTAGTGGACGAGAGGCCCGACCTATATTCCATTGAGATGGATTCCCATGGCCTGTTAGTAGTAGGAAGAGGGGTGTACATTCCCTGTTTCTTAGTGGTCAATTTGGCAATAGCGCAGGCAGTGCGGGACCTGATATACTTACTGACCTCTTGTTAAAGTTTCAACCAATAGAAATGTTTTTGTAGCATCGCCACTCTCTTTTCGATGTTTAAGTGTCATGCCACCCGACTGTATTCAGCTTCCCAAATCAGCTTCACTTGCTCGCTTGATGGAACAAAGATATGGCCCAGACGACACAACAACCCATCCTGAAGATGGAAATTATCGACAATTGCATTTGCACCCAACATTTGGTAGGTGGTGGAGAAGTCTGGGTCTGTCTCATAGAGTTGGGGCCATCCAGAGGTCTCATGGCCACAAGAGTCTACCATCGTGGTGAGTGCCATGATTGGAGGTCTGTTGAGGCAATCAGTGACACGATTGGTGCTTCATGTTTTGTACTTGATGTTGAGGTGGAATTGTTGCAAGTATGTGGACCACTTTTGATGGTGGTCATTCTACAATTTTCCTTGTGTCTACATGAATTGAAGTGGATTATGATCAGTGTGGATGATTTTCTCCTTCCCAAGAATGTACTGTCTCCACTGGCGACATGCTTGCACAATGGAGTACATTTTGTTTGTCGTAAGTAGGGTACTTACAGACTTCATCTGACAATGTCTCACTATGATAGGCCACGGGGTGGCCGTGTTGAGTGAGAACGATGCCCACAACATAGTCTGAAGCATCTGTCTTGATCTCAAAGGGCTTCTGCAAGTCTAGTAGTGAAATTACCGAGGTTGAGCACAAGTGTTTCTTCAAATCATCGAATTCTTTTTTTTGGGACCGACCCCACGCAAATTTCTCCTTACCACCACCCTTGGTTATTTGGCTGAGGGCCCATGCAATATGGGAGAATCCCAACATGAACTTGAGGTAAAAATTGGCAAGGCCCAAAAAGCTTCGAAGCTCAGTGAGTGTGGTTGGGGTTGGTCAGTCACGGATGACTTGGATCTTGGCTGGATCCACATGTACGCCATGCTGATCAATGATGTAGCCTAGGTAATGGACCATGTTCATGCCGAAGGATGATTTTTCCAAGTTGGCGTATAGCTTGTGCTGTCGGAGGGTGTGCAAAACCTGCTGAATATGATGCAAGTGTTCAACCCAAGTATTGTT
>SNQJ01S0013835.1:211610-232632 GCA_010110895.2 Picea sitchensis
TGAGGTAAAAATTGGCAAGGCCCAAAAAGCTTCGAAGCTCAGTGAGTGTGGTTGGGGTTGGTCAGTCACGGATGACTTGGATCTTGGTTGGATCCACATGTACACCATGCTGATCAATGATGTAGCCTAGGTAATGGACCATGTTCATGCCGAAGGATGATTTTTCCAAGTTGGCGTATAGCTTGTGCTGTCGGAGGGTGTGCAAAACCTGCTGAATATGATGCAAGTGTTCAACCCAAGTATTGTTGGAAATGAGAATGTCATTCGGATAAACCACTACAAAAGTATTGGTAAATGGTCGTAGAATATCATCCATCATCCTCATGAAAGTGGTTGGAGCATTTGTCAAACCAAAGGGCATGACCAACCATTCAAAAAGGCCTTCCTTTGACTTGAAGGTCGTCTTCCATACATATGTCTACTCTATCGTGACCTGGTGGTAGCCAGACTTCAGATCAATCTTACTGAAGTATTTTCCCCCCATGAGTTGATCAAGGAGGTCGTTGATTCGAGGAATCGAGTACTGGTTTTTTACTGTCATTTTATTCAGAGCTCAGTAATCAATGCAGAGTCGCCAGATTCCATATTTCTTCTGTACCAACACGATTGGGCTCCCACAAGGTGATGATATGGGACGGATGTGCCCCTTTTGGAGCAGTTCTTGGATCTGTCACTTGATCTCCTCATTCTCTAATAGAGAGCGGTGATAGACTGGCCCATTGGGCAGTGGTGCACCGGGGGTCAGATCGATGGGGTGCTTGAACTGGTAATGCAGAGGGACCCCAGTAGGTGAGGAGAAGATATCTGAGTATTCTTCCATGACCTTATCTACTTGCTTCTGTTGTGTGGAGAGGTCATCCTCATATACCCTATATGTGGCTGTGATATTTCCCTCATTCTGAGAGCAAATCACGAAGAAGATAAACTTCCCCATCTAAGAGATGACCTTCCTGCATTGCTTAGCAAAGATCAAGGAAATAACACTAGGTGGGATTGCCTCGAGTATCCTGTACAATTTCCTATTCAAAGTAATAATAACACTACGAGGCCTAAACTCATATACAACATGACATTTCCATAAATAAGGTTGGCCCAAAATAACATCACAAACTTCAAGAGGAGAAACATCACACAATACCTCATCTTTGAAGGGCTCGATGTCGTACGACAATCGACATTGTTGGATGACACAGAGATCGCTTCCTTGGCGGAGCCATCCAATGGTGTAGGGTTGTGGGTGAATTGTTGTCGGAAGGGTCAGCCACTTGACGACCTCTGTTGAGATGAGGTTCTTTTGGCTACCGCTATCAATGATGAAGTGCAACGGGGTGCCTTTTACCCACATCTATGAATGGAAGAGGCTCTCTCCTTCTTCTAGCTCGTCTGGTTCACCAGGCTAGAGCTTGGTGGTAGAAACGGTGGCACTGGGTTCTGCGTCAATGATCCATCTTCCCCTTTCTGGTTCTAACTCGGAGTCAGAACCCACATCTGATTCAGAGGCTTTCACTTCGTCCACCAACGACTTCTTTGAGCGACAATCAGGAGTGTTATTCCAAGGGCTCTTATGTAAGTCGCACCACTTCCGAGTTTCTTTATTTGTCTTTCAGGTGTCCTTCTTTGGTTGTGGCTTGGACTGGTTGTCCTAATACTATCCATATTTTCTCTTTCCTTTGTTCTATCAGTTGGGGCCACCCTTTCCTAGCTTTTATTGTGAGGGGTTCCCCAGTCCAAATTGCCGCGTCTTTTGTTTGAGTTTCTGCTCGATTTTCATGGCATATCAGTAGGCCACGCCCAATGATGAGATGTCTAGAAATTCCATTTCAGTCTGGCTGTATCTATGCAGAGCACCATGATACTTGAGCACCAGATGTTTCTCTGAATCTTTGATACCCAGCTTGGTGTGCAAGGTATGGAAGATATTTGTGAAATATGGCACTGCTTGGTCTCTTTCTTGCCGTAGTGTGGTCCATTTGGTATACAAGTCGCAATAACTTCCGACAGGGTGGTATTGTTCCTTAATAACATCCTTGAAGGATTCCTAGGTGGCTGTGACTGTAAAATATGAGGGTTCCTCTGTTTCCTTTTTCTCACAGAAAGTTTCCCACCAATCTTTGACATGGGGAATGACTTTAAGGAGCGCAAAAGTAATCTTTTGTCTATTCGAGAAGTTATGGACAGAAAAATACCCTTCTAGTAGGTTCAACCACTTGTCTACAACATCTGTTTCTATATGACCTTCAAATATAGGAATATCGAAGTTTATTTTTACCTTGAAGGGGGAAACGCCTCCGCTCGAAGAAGATGAGTTGCCTGTTGGTAGTCGCTGAAGGATTTATGGGAAACCATCCATCATCTCATTCCTTTGTCGCGTGAGGGCTTCCTCAAGAAACATTTTGAAATAATTCCCTGTCCCGTCATCTTTATTTTCTTCTTCCATGAGAGGTTGCTTGGGTGTGTGAGAGATTTTTTCCTCAAGAGAAACAAGCTCGAGACCCAACTCTTTGTACTCTGACCTCGTTGGGGACATGCATTAAGATGACAAGGAACAAACCGCTCTGATACTACTGATCCGGATTTTATGAGAAGAATGAAATGACTACATATTATTAATAGGTGCTTAACACAAAATAACAGAGATACAATAAAACTGGTTTTCTATTCAATAATGAAATAAGCTGAAATTGTAAAATGCAGCGGAAAACAAGCTTGCTGGAATGGTGGCAACTTATCTCTGAGAAGAGATGTGACGGTTGTGCTCATTCACAATAATATGATTACAATGAGGCTCTGAAGGAATTTTTACAATAAAGAGGAATTCCCAAAACCCTAGACATCCAAAAACCTAACCCTAGGAGATGAAGTGCCAAAATTCATGTGGGCCCCGTTTGGGTAAGTTAGTACATCAACTTCCCGGGGTCGTAACTTTTGCATACGATCTCTGTTTTAGGTGCATGATATCCCATTGGAAAGGTATCGTCGAGGAGATTCATTTTGGGGAAACATTAAAGGAACTTCTATGTATCTCCCCATTTTCTCAAAAAACTTCGTTTAGGGCCTCAAAATGGCTTTGGAAGTTTCAGGACCCGAAAAACTGCCAAAAATAGTAAATTACCAAAATTGCTAGAAAACTGTTTTGAGCCAATTGGAAAAGGTGTGTGGCCACTGATATCCACCTGGATGATAGTTTTCTATGTTTCATGTTTAAATAAGGTTATAGGTGACAAGATCCCAATTCAAACTATATTTCAAGAACTTTATGAGGAAGGAAAAATCATATTGGAGCTTGAAGCTATCCATGACACAAGAATTTGCTAGCTAAGGAATAGATCCATTTCAGAGTATCTCATTAAGTGGAGGAAACTACCTGCTAAAGATTCCACTTGGGAAGATGAGTCTTTCATACATAAGCATCCATAATTACTCAAGCGTTGCAGGAAACACTTGTCTGAAGGGGAGGGGCATGTTAAGCCCTAAATAAGGACACATTACCCTTTAATTGGGCTATATTACATTAGTATTGTTATTTTATATATGTCTGGTTGGGTCCATTCATTGTAATTGTACCTCCTAGTCTCCTATATATACCAAGGAGAAATTTTGATTTGGAATCATCTTGTATTTGTAAATTTATGTGGTGTATAAGGAGGTTTCCCCCTTTAAGAGGCTTATTATCTGAAACTATCGCTTTGTCAAGGTGTTGAGTACTTATTCCAAGGTTTTTTATGCTATTTTGATATTTGGTTCTTAACATGGTACCTACAAAGAATTATAAAGAGAAGTTATGTGGTTTTCTCATGAAAGGGTTTCCATGTAAATCTTGTGTTCCATGTTTTACAGTTAATAGATCTCATATGTGATTATTTTTCTATGGTTGATGAATGTTTGAAAAAGAAAAAAAATTGTCTTATATTGATTCACTCCCCCTCTCATTATAAGTGTGTTCTTAACAATTGGTATCAGAGTAGGTTCCTTTGGAAACGATCTAACTGTTGGAAGGTAGTTCTCGGGAGCACACATGGCCAACCATGAATGTTCTCCACAAACAAGGCTCTGTTGTTTGTCAGAAAAAACTATGATTTTTAGATCATAAGGATGCGAACCTATTTAATGGCTCTTGGTTTTGATATTTGGCAATCAATCATGACTGGTTATATAGCCCCGACAACTCCACCAACAGATGTGGCCAGGAAGAAGCTTGGTGAAAACAATGCAAAAGCCATGAATTCTATCTTGTGTGGTATATGAGAATCCAAGTTTGTCAAGGTAATGAATTGTAAATTGACAAAAGAAATTTGGGAAAATATTCAAAATATCTATGAATTTGATGACAAGGTTAAGAAGGAAAATATCCAAACTCATAGAAGACAATTTGAGAGTCTAAAAATGAAAGATGAAGAAAATGTTGCAACCTATCTCCTTCATGTGGATGAAATTGTCAACACAATCAAAGGACTTGGTGAAGCGGTTGAAGAACTCATGATTGTACACAATGTGTTAAGGTCACTCCCCTTAATATTTGATGCCAAAGTTTCTGCTATTGAAGAGATGAAGGATCTTGATAAATTAACAATGGATGAATTGCATGTGATTCTCACTACATATGAAATGAGGGATGAAAAAGAAAAACCATCAAAGAAAGAAGCAACTTTCAAAGCCTCAAAGAAGATGAAGAACAAATAAAAAAAATCAAGTGATTGCTCCAACTATGAATCAGATGCAGAGGAAGCACAATGTGTGAGAAAACTCAAAAAGGGATATGGAAAACACAAAAGTAATATTCCCTTTAAATGCTTTAATTGTGGAAAAGTAGGACATTTTGTTGTTAAGTGTCCATATGCAAAGGATGAAAGCAGTGATGATGAAGAATAGGAAAACCATGAAAAAAATAAGAACTCTTATAAGTAGTAGAAGAATCTCTACTCAAAAGGGGTTAGTGACTTGTCTGAAGAAAGCAGTGACAGCAATTTCGATAGTGATAGAAAAGAAACCCTCTTTATGGAAATTGAAACAAAGATTGATGAACACAAAAGGATGTAAATCATGGACTTGGAAGAAGAGGAAAATGCCAAAACAAACAAGGAATTGGATCTTGAATAAGAACTCATGTGTGCCTTAAACTAAATAAATAAACTTAGGAAAAATAATTTAAAACAAATATGAAGAAGAGGATGGTGATTTAAAAAACAAAATGTCACAAAGCATTAAAGAAACAAAAAATACTATCATGAACCTAAAGGTTCAATTAGAAGAGGCAAGAAGGATAGAAAAAGTGGTGAGAATCCAACTAAAGGAAAAGGAAGAAAACTGCAAAAAGCTAGAATCTGAAATTGCTTCCTTAAGAAAGGAACTAGAGAAAACAACTATAAAGTTGAACATAAGCTTGAATTTTGAAAAGAGTATTGAAACCTTAGATGATATCATCAATTGTCAAAGGTCTCCATTCAATAATATTGGTCTTGATTATGATAAGAGTCGGATGAAAAATAAAGAATATTCATAATCTACCGAGTCACCGAAGAAAGTAAATGAAGAAAAATATAAAAGTTATGTTGATGTACTCAAAAGATCCATCAATGATGAATACAATAGGAAGAAATAAAATGTTGTTCCATAGAAAATTGGCATTCCTTCTATAATGCCAGTCATCACAACCTCCCCTTTTCTTGCATTCCTGTTTGAAAATCCATTCCTTTTCCAAGAAAATGGGACCCCTCCTTTTCTCCTAGAGAGCTTCTTGAATTGTTCAAAAGGGATACCCTAATTTTTCTTTTAGCTTGGTTAAAATCTTCTCATCCTCTCTGATCAAGTTGTTCCATTTTTAAAGCTTGGATTGGTTCAATTTTTTTTCTGTCACTTAGAAATTTTCATGAATATTTTTGGATTATTAGAGTTCTCCTTAACTCCTCTAGCACATACCAGAAGAGTTCTCCTAAAGTTATCCAATACGCCTCAGAGGATTTTCTTCAAAGTTTGTTGATGCGCCTATTTTATAACCAACAGAGTTAATATTAACTCCTCTGATTCAACCAGAGTCCTTAAAAACTACACCGATTGAACCGGAGGAGTTCTTACAAACCCACCAGTTGAACTGTAGGAGTTCTTACAAACTCCACCGGTTGAACTAGAGGAGTTCTCCAAAAATTATTCGATGCATTAATCTTTGAACCAATGCACTTTTTGTAAACTCCTCTGAAACAAAAACAAGGAAACAGACTGACTTCCTGTCATATGCTTTGATGCATACCAGAGACCTTCCCGCCATCTCCTCTAGTATGACAGGAGAAATTCCAATATTTTCTTCTGATAGACATGGCCTTTGTTATCGGTCGGTTTCGTCCCAACCTCTTTGGTTGCATCGAGTTGCATGCCCAGAGTTATAAAAGAGTTCTCCCCTCCTCCCCTTTTGGTCATTTTTTTCATTTGCTAGGAATAATAGAGGAGTGTTGAGCAACCTTTCAACGAACTATCGCACCCATAAGAGTTTGTCATACTTCATCTGTCCACATGTTATCAGAGTTTCCAGGTAAGCCCTAGATCTTTGCTTCACATGTTTTTATATACTACTACGTTTAGGTTTAGGTCAAATATTAACACACCAGTCTTTATGCTCCTCTGCCTTAGCCACTTGTGGTGCCCTAAATCTTGAACTTTATTTATGTCCTACCTCAGACCCGTAATATTTGAAAACAAAATGCCTTTGTCCATCACCTCCACCAACCAACAACGCGATTGTATGCACCTCAATGATGTCTAACACCCATTTCGTGTCTTGAACAATGCTTGGTCGAGTTGACTTAGGTCAAAACCCTGGGTTTTTACGCGCATTGAATATGTTATGATACAAGGCTTGACTATTACCGTCGATTGGATCCACAATTTTGTTGGGATTCTTCAACTAGGATTTGGTCACCATAAAGCCCTAATATTATGTTTTGATAGGCCAATTCCAATCTCCATTTCCATAGTGGAAAAGTTGTCAATTCTTAAAACTTTACTCTTGTCCAATGAGCCAAATCAAACCCTATTTTCCTTTACTCAGATAAACCCATTCCAATACTTAACCAAGTCTTAGGAAAATTTGCATAGTCAACAAGGTTACCATTGTAGTTCTTAGTGCATAACCAATGAATTTGTCTTGATCATTTTTGGTAGTGTATTGGAGGACTTAACACAAACTTAGTCGTTTCAATTGGCGATCTTGCCACGAACTTCACCGATGTAACTGACAACCTTAAAAAGAATTATTTAGGTCCATATTGAGAACCTTTCCATGAAATCATCTGGTATAACTAGAAGCCTTGCCTCGAACTTCGTCGATATAGCTAGTAACCTTGCCATAAAATCTCTCGATGTGTTCGAGCTAGGCTTACACATAATCCTCTGACCTCGTCGACAAAGTTACCATATTTCACTCCGGTACAAATCGAGGACATCAGTAACTTTGGCCCCGACATAACCAGTGGAATTTTCATGAACTCCTCCGCCCTTATGTTGGATTACTGAGAGGGGGCCTGAATCAATAATGAGCAATTATACCACTTATTAATCCTTTAAACCATAATGTATATTTCTTTAACTTATTCAACCATGTGCATATGTTTATCATCCATATATTACCATATCATAAATATTAACATCCATCACTGCATAATAAACAATAAAAAACACATTCAAACAATGCACAATACACTAATATTTACGTGGAAACCCTGATCCAAATGGATATTGGTGGCCACCCACCTATTCCAACTAGATCCTCTTGACAATTTTTAGTTTAGCACATTCTTCTATAATTCTTTTTAATTGTGGGTTCTACACTTCGGGGCTATCTGAAGACTTACATAACTTCTAGGTGGAGATTGTTGGCTTCCCACCTAATCCAACTAGCTTATTTTGGAATTTTTCATGTCAGTGCATATTTTTGTACTTCCAGGACCGTTTTGGGGCCCTAAATAGTGTTTTTTTAGCTTGCCACAGTCAAACAATAAACAAAATAAATGTTTGGTGGCATTATATGTAGTTCTCGAAAAGACCTTTCCAACGTGATATCATACGTCTAAAATGGGGATCGTATGCAAAATTTATGACACCGAGAAGTTGAGTTACCAACCAACCCATCGGGGCCCACATAATTTTTGGTGTTTAATCTCCTAGGGTTAGGTTTTTAGATGTCTAGGGTTTTGGAATTCATGAGTAATGTTAAAAAGGCCTCTGGAGCCTCATTGTGATCATTCTTCTCAGACTGATGCACGTAGCATCCACATCTCTTCTCAGAGATAGATACCACCATTCGAGCAAGTTGTTTTCAGTTGTGCAGTTTTATAGTTTCAACCTATTTTATTTATTTGATAGAAGTTATTTTTAATGGGATATCTGTTGTTGTTCTCTGTATCTATGTGTTATTGTATTCAGTCTGTTATTCATTTCATTCTGCTCATAAATCCAAATCAATCCCAATGTGGGAGAAAACCACATAATGCTTTTCTTATATGTCAAGAATTACATTCAAGGAAGTACCAACTTACAATTCTCCAGCTCCAACTGAAAGGAGGCTCCAACCCCCTAGTTTCTCAGGCTCCAATGATCCAGGGGATCAATTTTTTTTAATCAAAAATCAAAGTGCTCGGAATCACTTCAAAATGGACGTGTGCGTAGGCCTCGTCCTCACGAACTCAATGCAACTTGAATGGGTTCAAACATACGTCATATGAGCAAGATATCATGTTCTGTTCATTTTTCCAAACAAGCAAAATTTTGCTGACTATACAGTCCATACAGTCCTGATGTGGAAGATGACTGTATAGTTTGTACACCCGTACAGTGCTGACATGGAAGTGATGAGTTGGCATGATGACAGAGTAGGCTCAATGGCAGACACATGGGCGAATGGGATGCTAACACATGTCATATTTGTTGGAAAATTGTATGGTGCCACGTGGCCCAGTCGTGGCCTGCCACATGGCACCCCTCCAGTGAACAAAATTGGTGAAGTATGTGGGGGTCGAACCCCTGACCTTCGAGGACACATCAATGAATTGTCAAGGGCCGGGCTACCAGCCCTCCCTCACAGTGTTACTTAACCATATACATTCCATTAATTATTTGAATTGAAATGAATATTTGGGTGGTGGAGAAAAGGGTCGGGGCTAAGCCCCAACCCTCGGTCCATCACACCACTCCATAAGACCACCAACGCAGGAAATCTCCATTGTATTTATTCCCCAACTCATACAACCATACCATGTAACTAGTGGTGCATGCAAATGTTTACACTTGGAGTTTAGCCTGGAAGGCAAGGGTGTTAAGACATATGGCCACCCCACATGACTAAAGGCTTGTATTTTGGGTGCAATTAAGCCACAAGGGTCATTTTAAGCGCCAGGACATGGCCACATGCCCCGAATGCGACCTTTACCTCCGTCGGGAAAAGGGGCAAGCGCATAAATGGTCCTACAATTTTTCCCATTTTGTGGGAATCATTGTGTGTGTTGGGTTTTGGCATAGAAAACACACAGAGGCCGGTTTAATCTGACAGTGGGTGCAATTTGACAGTGGGTACAACAAGCTTGAAAGGGAAAACATCCAGGAGGTGTAACTTGTTCATTGTTTTGGCCAAACCAGGTGCCGAAAAAGCCCAGCTAGGGGTTTTTGGACGTTTTGAAGCCATTGGAGCCATCTATTTTATATTTTGAGCACTGTAAAAGCACTTTTTAAGCATAATGAAAATGATCCAAGGGAAGCTGGACCAAGAGATGTAGCCTAAGAGAGGGTTGAATTTCTTTATCATTTGTTGTGTTATGTGTTCATTTTGGATTGTTTTTATATGCCTGATATGTTGCTCATGATTAAGTAAAAACTATTTAATTTATGTGTTAGTAACTTGATCCAATTACCCAAACACATACCATTTTTACACTTGCAATTTAAAAGAGACAAGTCTTCTTCATTTTCATATCTGTTGTAAACAAACCCATTTTAATTTCAGATCATCCAACCTGAAGGAATCTCCAACTCCCAAATTATTTGGATCCATCCAGAAGGAGGATAAAACCCCTTGGATTCTCCCGCTACAACCAGAAGGTGGGTACAACCACCTAGTTCTTAGGCTCCAACCTCAAGGAAGCTCCAACTCCCTGATTCTCCGACACCAACCAGAAAGAGGCTACAACCTCCTAGATTCTCTAGCTACAACCAGAAGGTGGCTTCAACCACTTAGTTCTTAGGCTCCAACCTGAAGGAAGCTCCAACTCCCCAATTCTTCGGCACCAACTGGAAGGAGGCTACAACCCCCTTTCCTTGCCCCGTCCAACCACCCTGAAATATAAGTGTCAAATAAATGATGAAACCACTGCCACACTATCACTATGAGATATACCACTATAAACATGTACCAATCTGTGCCAACAACATATAACCAACCTGAACCATTAACCTGTGATCAACCTGTGCATGTAACCAACCTGTACCAACAAATACCAAGAGGCACGCAACATGTATATGATGTAGCTTGTGTATGTACTCAACCTGTCTATACTACAACCTGCGTATGTACATGACCTGTCTATATTGTAGCATGTGTACACCTTTAGAAAGCTAAGGTTTTCACCTTTTTGAAACTCAGCCTGTTTGATGTCTCTATCACATCAACCTGCAAATTGTCCCAACCTGTACCAATAAACCTTTTGAACCTGCAGATAGATTTGTTGTACTTGATCATTATAGACCTTCCTGGGAGCTTGTGTTGGCACATGGGCAGACCCAGGGTTCAACGCTACAACAATGCACCAACAAAACCCTAACTACCGACCCTTTCGGCAACACCTGCGAAGCAGATGAAGTCTCACTCGAGGTAGAGGCAGGGGTGGTTGTGGGACTCCGGTGTCTGCAACCTTAGCTGGGACACAGATATGTGATTGTAACACTTTAACACAACACTTATCAGTTACAGTTCGTTAATATTCGACATTAGTTTACATCACAACTAAACCCTAACAACAGATCAACACAATATTTATATAGATCCAATAGATTCAAGTACTAAGCATACCAACATAGATTAGATCTATCATTTATTCACATTATTCAACACTAAGCTACCATATTAGATACTTCTAAGCATACATCAGTTCACTAAGCATTCAATCACATAGACAAGAGAACAACCATAAAGCACATAGAAACCACAACGCAGGATATATATTGTTCACCCCCACCTTGGGGCTACGTCTACCAACTCTTATTCTTTATTTATTTTTGTCAATCTTCTATATGCACAAAGCCATGATATCTTACTTCGTAGAGAACATGATGTTTGCGCACCTCGCTATATCCTCCTTCCCTGAATTACAACACAAAGTCGTCCACAGTCTCTTATAGTCACTCGAACTTAGCTCTGCAAGTCTCACATAGTATGCATAAAGAAATTACAATTACCACATGCACCTAGCAATTAACACTTAGCACTTAGCATCACATACTTGTCCCTCCTTCAATCACATAGATCGAACTACTGAACTACTTCACACATCGCCTAGATTTATATATTACAAAAAGGTCCTAAACATGGGTAAACCCATGGTCCGACATCCCCATTCCTGTTACATAAGCCCAAAACACAAAAATCCCTAAAAAGGGGCCGAGATCCCATGATCTTTACTTAGAATTGCGCTCCATCTTCGATAGCCTATCGAAGTCCCAAAAGTAGGTCAAACATGACCAAGGATCCACAAAACTTGGTCAAGGGCCAACATGTCCCCAACACTCACCTGTGACTCATCCCGAGTCACTCTCGTCTGGGTAGCTGTGCTTCAAAAGCCTTGATCTTGGCTCAAGATGCTTCGACCCATTGCTGCGCCAAGGCCTCCTGCGAGGAGAACTCTTGGATGACTACTTCATTGACAGGCCCCTCTAAACTTTGTTCGACTGTAGAGAGTACTTGTTCCAACTCTATGCCTTAGCCTTCAATATCCTCAAACACTTGGCAAGATTCGTCCTGGATTGGTTGGAGCCTTTGAGTCACTTCCATGACTTTTCTCTGAATGGTGTGGACCTGCTATTGAGCAGTGCGTTGTTCTTGGGATTGCTTGAGACTTTAAACTGCTAACAGAAGCTTCAAATGCGCCTATACTATTGTTGCTTGCTGCTTTTCCTCCTGGAGCTTTGACTCCAGTACCTTCAGCTCAATATCTTCAGTGAGTCGCTCATAATTCTGTGCGTTGTGAGCACTTATCTGTTTGCATTCCATAGCGAATGCTCCAATCCTCTTGAATTCACTTTGAGTAGTGGATTCTCTTTGATCTCGCATGTCCTTCTGGGTACTTGGCATTGTTCATAGCTCAAGGTCTGCGATTCTTTGTTGAAGTTTTTGGATAGCTTCCACAAGCTGCTATACTTGATGTTCCACTGGGTCTTCCTTCTTTTGGTCTAAGCTTGTCATAGAGCGAAGTTCTCTACTGACTGCTTCTCTTAATCCCACCTGTTCTGTGAGCAACTTCTCTTTCTCTTTCTAGATCTGTGCTTTCTCTTCTTCAAACTTGGTTTGGAGGGAAACCTTCTCTTGCTGCGCAACTCGGCTTTTCTCTATGACTACTTTTTGTACTTGATTTAGGGCCTCTGTGGCCTGTTCGGTTTCTTCCTGTGCGCGACGAAGGCAAGCTTCGGTCACATCAGCTAGTGTGTAGAGTTGGGCAGGCTCATCTCCCAACTCAAGTGCCTCTGATGGTGGAGGCGCAGTGGATATTGCACGACTAGATTGAAGGGAGGTTTTTACTCCTTTAAGTTCAACCTCGATTATATCATACATCTCCTCCTGCTTGGCTTCATGTTTCTGCAAGATGTCCTGTGAGGCATCTTCTACAACTGCGATGATAAAGTCGAAGTCATCTACAGTGAGCACAATCTACATCTAAGTTAAGGTTGCTCTGGATTTATTTCAGGAAGTTGGTTTCATGGGATAAACCTTCCTTTTCTTCAAGGGATCAGCCTCATCAGTGGGGTCCCTAGGCGATGTTACTTTGCCTTTATTTTGTTTATCTTCTTTTCCCTTTGTCTCTTCTACTTCATCATCACCCCCTCGTCTAGGTGATACTGAAGCAATTCCTTCCGATGCACTGCTCAAGTTTTTTACCTCTTCAGTCTTCTTCCTTCTGCTAGGTCGAGGAAGATCCTTTTCTTCATGAGTGGGCTCAGGGATGTTGATTAGTTTAGGGTCTGATATTTCTATGGAGTCTGTGGGGATGAGGAGTTATGTAGACTAGTCCTTGGTGATCTCTTCAAGGTCCTCCTCTGTGATCTTGTAGTACGATTGGAGCTCTTCTTTGTGCTCATCTGCATGTGCGATGATAAAAGTGAAGTGTCTCTCTGTGTGGAACTTCATGAGGGGTCGGAACTGATTCAGGGTGTTTAACATCATGCGATGGAAAACTTCGATATCCCTCTTCAGCTAGAGATAATAGGTGTGAAAGACCGCATTCAACTTCCACTATTTTCCCATATCACTCGAGTACCAAAGCATCGTGAACTTCACAGTGAGCGGCTCAAACAGTTCAATGTCTAGGAAGCTTGCACCTTTCGGCATTTCCCAAGTAGTAAATGCGATGAGGATTAGGATCCAACTAAAGTGGAACTTAGAGCCCTGATCCTGAGCTTCGCGGTAGTCTAATTCCAGCTGGTTGACCAAGTACTTTGCCGAATTCATCTCGAGTCCTTCTACACATTTCCCAGCTAGGTCAATGATGAATCATGTGACTTGTATAGGTCAGTTCTTCCTTACTATCTTCCTTGCGATCAACTGGCAATCCAAGCACACTACGCCATTCTGGATGGAAGCTACCTTGTATCCTCACGTTCCCTTTTCTACATCACCGTAAGTGTCCTTAATTCTTTGTGCCAGGGCGCAGTCGAAACCCTTCCCTGGGTAGAAGTCTTGCGGGTAAGATCCTTGCATGCTCAATATGGTTATCCTATGGATTAGCGTCGGATCGACTGTGATGCATCTATCTAGCCATAGATAGCCACCATGGTAATATGAGAGCAGGAGATTAACACACACATTAACCTCCTGGTGCCTTCCAAAGTGTGGGATATTCATCACATTCAAGAGGGTGGACTGCACGAGGTTCATAGTCCATGGCTGGGGGATTATTTTTGAGTTCTTCCCCTTTGTCCTGGTCAGATACTTGTAAGGAGAAAGCATGATGTAATTCTTGCGGTCACCCAGGTTGAAGTCGTTGAACTTCAACGTCGCGATCTTATCTTGCTGCATTTTGACTGGACATATCTCGTTCATGAGGTACGCAGTGACCATAGTGTAATCAAATTCCCTCAGAACACTGTCATGACTCACCGTGCTAGCCAGAGGTGGGATGTAGTCGGGTAAGATGGTTGCGATTAACTTCACATTTTCTAGATCATATTTGTGCTTGGTTCTCTTCTCTACTGGTGGTCGAGATGGTATGGATCAACGAGTAGTCGACGGAGAGGCTTGCACTCCTCGCGTCGATGAATCTTGAACTCCTGTGGACATCACTCTCTCGACCATCAACTCAATTAAAACTTCCTCGACTGAATTCTCCACAACGTTGAGCTCGTTCGACATGCACGCTCTTGATCGGAAAACTCAGTTGGATGGATGAGTGCTCAAAGAAATAGAATCAGTGTCGATCTTACTAAGCACAACGTGATAGAAATGGGTTCTCTTGTTAGCTCTGATACAATTTGCAAAAGTGTTCTCGGTGCAACAATCGATGGACTAAGTAAACACAATGTAATGGATCTCTCCAACGGATAAGAAGTTTTCCATCAATGCAGTTATGTCCATTGCGGCGTGGTCTCAACGATCCAATGGCGAGCTTTCTGGTCATAACTGTTGTTCTAACTATTCTGGAACATCGGTCCAACGGTTATAATGCTTCCAACGGTCATATCGCTTCGCCATGGCGAAGTGCCATGGAGCGTTGTTCTGATATCTTGGCGAAGTTCCAATTTTGCAAATCTTCCTTCTGCGAAGCTCCCTCTGGGCCCTTCTATAACTTTTCGATCTTTTCTCTCTTCTTACTGAGTTTTCTAGCCTTCTTCCCGGTGATCTTTGTCTCGGTATTCCTCTTTCCATTTCGATTCTTGTCTTCTTGTGGCATAGCAGCTTCGCGTTGTTGAGATAATTTCATAGGATTAGAGAGTAATACTGCTTCTCTATCTGGGGTAGGTTCTCTACTCATATGTGAATCTTCTTTTGTTCTTTCAACTTCGTGATCCAAGTTTCCGGTTCTAAGTAGATTCGATCTGTTCTCCTATTCTACAATCAAGTGTGCTATCCTCCTAGTCATGAAATATTTTAATTCCTACTTTTTTTGTTCTAGGGCCTCCTCTTCTTTTCTTCTGGTCTGATCTTTCTCGATCCAGGTTTTTCCTAATAACATAGTAAATGGAGCGTTGTTCTCAATGAATCTAACAACCTCAAAATCTTCCTCTGTCGAACCTCCATGATCACTCATAGATACCTGGGTGAGCCTTCCACATAGGGTTATCATCTTTCCCCTGAATAATCATATTCCTCCCAATGAAGGAATAGTATCAAAATTTCCTAAATCTTCCCAAGTTCTTTCTATCATGATATTTACCTGTGTTTCCTCTTCCAGAACCCAGTCTATGTCGAAGTCTCCTATTCTTGCTTCTATGCATTATTTTTCTTTGAATATCTTTGATAAGTTGATATCTCTGTGATCATTTAGGGTTTCTTTCATTTGTAGTAGTACAGTCTCTGATTCTGTCTGGGGTTCTGCCATGGTCTCAGTTTTGTGACCTTCTTCAAGTTTTTCTTGTCTCATATTCATTCTGTCAAGCTTAGCAATCATTCTAGGGCAATCTAAAACTTCATGGTCCATATTTTTGCAACAAAGACAACTAGGTCTTTTTCCAGGGCATTCCTTAGCAAGATGTTCCAGTCTTTTGCAACTGTAACAAAGGGTTAATCCTCTTTTTTTCTTAAATGATCCCCAACCTTTTCATGTACTATGCACTAGGATCATAGTAGCTAACCCACAAACAATTCTTTCTAGGATCCTACATCCATTTGTTAGTCCAAACATTATTTCTATGCATAGGAATAACATATCTTTCATTATTTCTATCATATCTACTCATACAAAACTTCTTTATTCTAGTTGTGCCCTAGTTTTCAGACTAGGATAACATTTATCAAACATACCTAGATCCATACTCTTGAAACAGAAATTTCCACTAATCTTACTTTCAACAAAGCACAAAGCTTCTGGATCTAAAACTTTTCACTATTCTTACCTTTATTAGAGTACAAAGCTTCAAGATATTACCTCTTTTCTTTGGATCTGACTTCTCTTCTTAGCACAGAGCTTTACAGGTCAAGTAGAATACTACACACTAAGGCAACAAATCTATGCACAAAGCTTTCTTTCTTTCCTTCAGTTCCTAGCAATCATAGTTTCAGTTCTCGACAACAGAACCATTTATTGGCATAGGGGAAAACCTAGGGTTCAACGCTACAACAATGCACCAACAAAACCCTAACTACCGACCCTTTCGACAACACTTGTGAAGCAGATGAAGTCTCACTCAAGGTAGAGGCAGGGGTGGTTGCAGGACTTCGGTGTATGCAACCTTAGCTGGGACACAAATCTATGATTGCAACACTTTAACAAAACACTTAGTAGTTACAGTTCGTTAATATTCAACCTTAGTTTATAGCGCATATAAACCCTAACAACAGATCAGTGCAGTATTTATACAGATGCAATAGATTCAAGTACTAAGCATACCAACATACATTAGATCTAGCATTTATTCACATTATTCAACACTAAACTACCATATTAGATCCTTCTAAGAATACATCAGTGCACTAAGCATTCAATCACATAGACAAGAGAACAACCATAAAGCACATAGCAACCACAATGCAGGATATACGTGGTTCACCCCCAACCTAGGGCTATGCCCACCAAATCTTCTTCTTTATTTCTTTTTGTCAATCTTCTACATGCACAGAGCCATGATATCTTACTTCGCAGAGGCAGGAGATCTATGCACCTCTCTAGATCATCCTTCTCTGAATTACAACACAAATCCGTCCACAGTCACTCGCACTTAGCTTTGCAAGTCTCACACAGTATGCACAAAGCAATTACAATTACCACTTGCACTTAGCAATTAACACTTAACACTTAGCATCACTTACTTGTCCCTCCTTTGATCACATAGATCGAACTATTGAACTACTTCACACATCGCCTAGCTTTATATATTGCAAAAAGGGCCTAAACATGGGTAAACCCATGGGCCGACATACCCATTCCTATTACATAAGCCCAAAACCCAAAAATCCCTAAAAAGGGGTCGAGATCCTGCGATCTCTGCTTCAACTTGTTGGGTATGTGTTATATTCTTTGCATGTGTGTGTGTGGGTGTGTCAGGTTCGACAACTACGTCTGATGATCCCTCTAGTAGTGTTATTTGTGTCGTGTGCGGTTTTTGCTATTTTTAGCGGTTTATTAAATTAATCCCGGATTAAGGGATTAGGGTTTTGGTATCTACAGAATACCTAAAAACATTGTATATATTGTATGGTGAATGGTGAAATTCAATAATGAATATAAGAAATTCGATAAAATCTCTATGTACTATGTGTTTGAGCCATTGATTAAATTTTGTTTCGCTTAAGAATCTATATGCATTGCTTTACTTCACAGGTTTAAAAGTTACATGTGGTATCAGAGCTCGTTTTTGGATTCAAAGGGACGCCTTCGTTGTTGAGGGTTTGGCTCGGTCTTGATAGATCAAGTTTATCTTGGGTCTATGATAAACCTCGGTTTAGTGGGAGCTTTTGTAGTTGTGATTTGACTGCAGAAAGAGGAATGGAAAGCTCTTCTAGAATCGAGATAGAGAAGTTCAACGGTAAAAACTTTGAGCTATGGAAGCTGAAGATGGAGGACCTTATTGCATACAAAGAACAATGGATCGTTGTGGATCCTGGTACACAAGCTACTAGTACACCATCTACTAGCACACAGGCTACTGGTACACAACCTACCAGTACACAAACTACTAGTACACCACCTACTTGTATGTCGAAGGAAGATTGGGGGAAGTTGGATAGAAGAGCAAGGAGTACTATTTGACTCTGCCTTGCAGATTCGGTGTTGTTGAATGGCTCAGGAGAGTCTACAACCAAGGAACTATGGGATAAGTTGGGGAATTTGTATCAATCAAAGTCCTTGGTAAACAAGCTATTTCTTCGAAAGAAGTTGTATCATCTTAGGATGGAAGATGGAGATTCTGTGACAGAACATCTAAATGCATTTAATACTCTGGTAAGTCAACTTGTCTCTGTTAATATTACGATTGCAGAAGAAGATAAGTGCATTAATTTGTTATGTTCTTTGCCAGACTCTTGGGATAATCTGGCTGTAGAAATTGGTATTACCACTCAATCTACATTGAAGGATGAGGATGTAGTTTCATCCTTGTTATCTGAAGAGATGAGGCAGAAAAGCATCGATGGTCATAGTATAGATGCTTTATTTGTAAGAGGTCATACCCAAGACAAGAATCCTGGTAAGCCTTCAGGGGGGAGATCTAAATCTACAAGTAGATCTAAGTCTCCAGGAAAATATTTGAGGAAATGTTGGAAGTGTGGTAAAACATGGCATTATAAGAAAGATTGCAAGTCTAAGAAGGTTGAAAAACCAAAGGGATTTGATAGTACCTCTTCCACAAAGGAGAAAACCTCCACTGAGGAAGGAGGTGATGTTTACCTAGAATATACAAGTACACATGCAGACCGTGATGTATGTTTGATCGAATCAGGTGCATCATACCATATGACTCCTCACAGGGAGTGGTTCTCTGAATATGAAAAATATGATGGTGGTGATGTATTCCTAGGAGATGACTCAACAACAAAAATCTTGGGACATGGAAGGGTTAATTTGTTGCTAAAAGATGGAAGGATTAGAACACTCCCTGGGGTTCTGCACATTCCAAAACTTTCCAGGAGCCTAATATCTGTAAGAAAATTGGATGATGTAGGAGTGGATACTGTATTTGGAAAGAACACTTGCAAGATGGTACGAGGGGCAATGGTGTTGATGAGGGGAGTTTGGTGTGGAACTCTGTACAAGTTGTTGGGAGGCACATATACTAATGGGTGTAACATTTTTTTTGTCCTTGAGCAGACAAATAAAGAAGACAAGACCAATATCATCCCTGAAAAGAAGACCATGATGTGGCATCAAATATTGGGGCATATTGGAGAAAAGGGCCTTCGAACACTACACGGTAAAGGCATGGTTGAAGGTATGTCTAATTGCACTCTGGATTTTGATTTCTGTGAACATTGCATATATGGTAAACAAAATCGAGTAATATTTCCATCTGGTGCTACAAGAGCAAAGGGGATCTTAGAGTTGATACACAATGTTGTGTTTGGACCTATTCCTGTTCCATCCCTAGGTAAATATGTGTATTATGTTTCATTCACAGATGATTTTCAAGGAACACATGGATTTATTTTCATAGAAATAAATCTGAGGTATTTGATAAATTTAAAGAGTTTAAGGCTCTGATAGAAAATCAGACAGAGAAGAAAATAAAGGTATTGAGAACAGAGAATGGTGGAGAATTCCACGGAAATGAATTTGAAGGATTATGTAAGAAGTGTGGTATAGCAAGGCATAAGACTACTCCATACACTCCTCAGCAGAATGGAGTTGAAAAAAGGATGAACAAGACATTGATGGAAAAATCAAGGAGCATGCTCAGCGGTGCCGGGTTAAGACAAGAATTCTGGGCAGAGGCGGTGGGTACAACATGTTACCTGGTCAATCGATCAACTTCATCAACATTGGATGATAAAACTCCACAGGAGGTGTTGTTCTTGAGTTTATAATTTAAGGCTTTAAAGTATACTGTCAAGGCATCTGAAAAAACAGAGGGAGCTAAGAATAGAAAAAATAATGATAAAAAGGTAAAGGCTATTGTCATTTTCTCAACTATCTCTGTTGAAATTCCCAGCTTTCCTGGATATTGATATCTTTCTCAATTGCTGCCCATGAACGTTCTAAGTCAACCCGGTTATTTGTTGTTTGTAAAATGGTGTTAAATAAATTTAGAGCAATGTTGGTTTGATCCGAGAGACCAGGCTCGATGTTAGACTGCCTCGCAACTGGTACTGTCATGAAGGAGGAAAGTAAAGGAGGATAAATTTCTGCATTTTCTTTTTAGGTTGATTATCTCTATTCCACAATGTACCAAGAATGATGTCAAAACACAAATAAATAGTATGATCAAATTGTAGGCCTTTTCTTGTATCTGAGTTAAATTTTAAAGAAAAGAAACATGCATGATATGGAGAAAAACATAAATCTATTAGCAAAGTGAGGCATCAAGAGGAATCTCACATTGTAACAGAAGAATATGAAATGAGAAAAATATTAATGAAGCATATGATGTTGAAATCTGAGCATCTACAAGTCTTGTATCTGTTGATAATGGATACAGAGGAAAAAATGTAAATGATTTGAAATAACAAGAATAATAATTTCCACACTAGAAGTTGTACTAAATTGTAGCTAAGCATTCATCAATTAAACATATATAAGAAAGATGAGATGACAAGGAAACACATAACTCAGAAGTGACAATATCTGGAATCTTCAATCTGTATTTCTATTAATTTAGAGTCTCTTCAAAATTGCTTCGTCAACAATGTTTTTTCCGAGAGATCAAAAAGCCCCCTTTTTAGTCTTCGTTCCCTGTATTTATACAATGGTCATCCATACTTGGTGGTTAACAATCTCCTACTTTCTAGGAGAAAAATAGTTACAAAACTGCAACCTTAACCATTGCATGATTAACTTTTGTTTATCTATCATTTCAACAGTATGAGTTTCCAAACGATACTTCATTGCTTAGTCGAAGTCTCTCCCTCCTTTGATGCTACACATTCAATACATTTCTCCAGAAAATGGACAAAGTTTCTAGGAGGTGTTGG
>SNQJ01S0013835.1:253380-265749 GCA_010110895.2 Picea sitchensis
TGTGTCTCTCTTGTATTGTGTGTCTTCTATGTTTTGTTTCTGCATTTGTTTTATTTTATTGCTTTGCGGTCCTATTTTTCTAACAATGACTTCATGGAAAAGCAAGAAGCAATCCAATATTTCTCTTAGCACGACATAAGTGGAATACATTGCATCATGTTTTTCCAGTTGTGAAGACATATGGCTTCGAAAGTTGTTGACAAGTCTATTCAATCTGGAGATGGAAGCCACCATGATTCTATGTGATAACCAGAGTTGCATAAAGATGACAAAGAATAAGTCAAAGCACATAGAAATACTGTATCACTACATTCGTGATATGGGGCAGAGGGGAGCTATGAAGCTCCACTATTTTGGCATAAATACGTAGGTTGCATATGTGTTGACCAAGCCTCTGTCTCATTTGAAGTTTGAATATTTTCGAGACAATATTGGTATAGTCCGAAAGGACCTCCCTTGAAAGGGGGAGTGATTTTGATGATACTATGGTATCCTGACCAACAACGGGTAGATCCATTAGGATTTTATATCCGAGGGGCTTGATCATCCCTAGATAGATCCCGAAGGTCTGGTAAGGATGGTCTGTCAGAGTACTTGTGCATGTATATTCTAGCTGTGTTTAGTAGTGGTAGCTCCATTAGGATATTATATCCTAGGGAATATTTTGATTCCTGGGCAGATCCCGAAGGTCTGGTAAGGATGGTCTATCGGAGTACCACGTGGTAGCTCTGTTAGGATTTTATATCCTAGAGAATCTTTTGATTTTTGGGTAGATTCTGAAGGTCCGGTAAGGATGGTCTGTCAGAGTACCACGTGGTATCTCCGTTAGGATTTTATATCCTAGGGAATATTATGATTCCTGGGCAGATCCCGAAGGTTCGGTAAGGACAGTCTGTCAGAGTACCAAAAAATGTTGTTGTTGCACCTTCTTCATTCTGTTGCCATATGATGATGATGTTGTATCAACATCGTGTTGTTGATGATGTTGTATCAACCTCGTGTTGTTGATGATGTTGTATCAGCCTCGTCATGTTGATGATGTTGTACTAGCCTCATGTTGTTGATGATGTTGTATCAACCTGATGTTGTTGATGATGTTTTACCACCCTTGTGCTATTTATGATTCTCTACCAACCTTGTTTTGGTGATATTATTGTTCTAGCTTTATGCTATTGATGTTGATTTTTCAACTTCATGCTGCTGTTGCTGATGCTCCAGCTCCATGCTGTGAATAACGATATTGATGATGGGATTTTTTTTGATGATTTATAGATGTGCCAGTCAATGTTACAGATGCCGATGATGCTGCTTCCCTCTCTCTCTTTCTTGATGATGTTGAATTGGGTTATGTCAGTCGAATACCCTTCTCTTTAAGGGGGAGTGTTGAAATATTGTAACTTCAAATAATATTATAATTATATTTGAGTTATTATCTTACATATAAAATCCCTTTTTTGGATTGGTCAAACCATATTTACATGGTGGTATTTGTAAATTCGACCCCTAGGGTTTATAAAGTGGTTTAAACCACTCTTGGAAGAATTCAGCCCAACCAAGTGAAGAGACATAACCCTAGAACCTTCTAAACCAATATTTATAAGTGAGTAGGGCGCTTAATTTGTTCACTCACTCACTCACATTTCTAGTGTGCATATTTTGAAGGAAGCTGCAGTTGCAAGAAGGAGAAGAGAGGCGCATGCTCAATCCTAGTCTTTTCTTGGTGGTTTTGTCTTAAGTCTTGGCATTCTAATGGAAATTTATTATTGAGGAAGTTTTTGCTAGGTTTTCTCCCCCATGAGGGTTTCCCAGGATAGTATGTTGTGTACGTTGTGATTGTGTTTCTTTCAGTGATCCTACTTATGCTGTTATTCTTTAGTAAATTGAAAATAACTTAATAAAAGCTCTAAACTTAACATGCTGCAACCCTGATGGCTATAGATTAATTCTTGTTATATCAACAAAATCACTTAGAAAATTAAGACGACCCTAGGACACAATATATCTTAAATCATGTAGAATTCACATCAAACTTGATCAATCTCAATATCTCAAAATTCATGTTTACCAATGCAACAATATTCAATCTCCAATGGAAAGATTAGTGCCTTATTATTGGGTGAATGGAGTCTCTTCCTTGAAGACAATTTAAACGAAAAGGAAGAAGATATATTTGTTGAGAGTTAAACTCTTATACAACCCATCAACAATCCTTTCAAATTGTCTAGCCTAAAATCCAAGATGAATTAGGGTTTCAATGATTTCTCTAGGGGTGTAAACCCTCTTACATCCTAGAGAAAACAAACCCTATCCAAGCCTTGCAACAAGGGTGTAAAACTTCTTATTCCTTGAGGCAAGCCTTGTAGCCTTTCTATGAAAAATAAAACTAATCCTTGGTGGAGGGTGTAATTCCTTTTACTCCTCTTAGGGTTTTAGATATATTTCTTGAATTTGAACAAGTAAAGTGACAATAAATTGCAGAAAATTACTCACCAATCCAAGAGATAACATGAAACATACCATTTACTACCAAGATATCATTCAAAAAATTACAAACACCACCAAGAGAATTATCTATCCTTTATTTCTCCAAATAACAAGTGTTGCATCCATTATGACATGAAAAAAAGAGATAGGGAATTTTCCCAAGGAGGCGAAAATTTCAATCCAAGAGTATGTAATTCTTAAGTGATGAGTTATGAAAATTAAAAGAGATGGTCCTTTATTTATATGAGATCATATAAACCAATTTATCCACATAAAATTGTCAACAACAAATTAAAAGAGGGCCGACACCATTTATTTTCTCTTACAACTTGCAAATATAAAAATTACATAAAGTAAAACCCTAAAAAGGGTGACGTCATGCCTTAGAAGGGTGACATGAGGCCTAAAAGTGCGATGTTGAGACTAAAAATGTAGATTGTTGGGCCTCCAAAGGATATATGCCAAGCTCTCATGTGATAGAGTTTCATTCCATGCATCTCCTTCCTTCAAACTACATCACATCACCTCTGGAACCATCAATCCCACCAAAACCTTGGCCTCTAAATGATGCCAAGGGATTAGAAAGTGACATCCTAGGCATCCAAATGTCAACATACAGGTGCAAAGGGATATGATTTCATCCTTGAATTCTACCAAATTTCCTCCAATAGAAACTTCCTCTATCCTTTTCACTCGAAGGCTCTAGGGTATGTCATCCATCCTAGGGGTTTTCAACCCCCCATGAAGGTAAAAATGACATAATTCCTCCATGGATAACTTTTACCGAGCAAGTTCCTACAAATGCAAACAAGTATGCCCTCTAAGGGTCCAAAATTCACACGTAGCATGCCAAGTAAGCCAAATTTAATAAAAGAACCACCCAAACATGTGCATTAAATCCCTCCTTTTCAAACTAAACAAATGCTCAAAGACCTTATAAAATTTTCCAAATTTAAGTATGGAAGGGTTGTCATGGTGCCCTATTGGGTAGACCGATCCCCAAGTCAAGGAGTGTTTCCCAAGAAGACCCTCTCTAAGTCATACAAATGAGTATGAGGTGGATTGGGGTAGTACGTTTGGGCATGGGGTTCTTCACATATCAAGGGCTCATATTGACTCATATATGGGTGACTTTGTGAAGGGTGTGTTGCATCCTTTGTTTGCAATGCAACATTTTTCCAAGCCCTTTTATTTTCTATTAATTTATTGTTGTTTGAACATTGAGTGCTATGTGCAATGAAAAGTAAAGATCACCACAATTCCACTTGAAGTTAGGAACACATTAAGTGCCATATGAATTAGAAATCAAAAGACACCACAAATGCATTCCCCCATAAAGCAAGACATTTGCTAGTTATTAATTTTATTTTCTAAAGGTCCTTCATTTTTATGGAGAAGTGTTTCATTGCTCTTAGGACCTTAGGGAGAGAATCTATAAGGATAATTTATGGATTTTAACCTTTTCGAGCTACAACACCTCTTGGCCTTTATCCCCTTATTACCATGAAATGGGGTACAAGCCCTTCTTGGGGTTAAAGATCCAAAAAAACCCAAAAGATGAGGATATAGAGGGGAAGAGGTGTGAAAAGTGATAAGTATGTGTGAGTATGGTATGCTGAACCTTCAAGGAGACCCCCAGTAGCATCCATTTTCCCAAGGGTGACCCACTTACTAGGAAACCATGTCAACCACCAAGGTGAAATGAGGCAAAAGGTATAAATTTCCAAGAAAACATTTTCATAATTAATAAACGCATCTTTGCAACATGCTCAAATTCTTCAATTATTAAAATGACACTTATCTTGAGACTAAACTTGTTACCTCATGAAGTAAGACATGTTGTCCTTCCTCGGCCAGGCTGGTGTGGTGGACGTTGCTACGCTATTGTTGATGAATGGTGATGTGTGGTGGAGATGAAGGGATCTGTCTACTCAATGTGGGTTCAGATGGTCATATGGATCTCTAAACTCCATGTCTTTAACATGTTGGCCTCAAGACATCATCTTCTTAGTTACCCCTAGCTTGGGGGGGGTAACATTTGTCTCCTATATGGGGACATGTGCTCGCCATAGAGTACATGTGAACCTCAACATCTCATGGTAAGACATGTACCTAAACATACTCAAACAAGATATTAGAGCATGTAGGGGTAGCTTTCTAACCCTTTATTCATATAATTAAAACTTCAAAAATTTCAAAATTGACAATATTCCTTAAAAATAAAATTTTGCATTTTTTCAAAAACTTCTAACTAACATGTAATATGATTCAAACAAATGCATCATAAAAATTTATGCATAAATGAAACAAATAATATGTAAATAAATGATTGAAATCAAATGAAAGTATACCATGATGAACACACAAATGCAATGAATTAAAAAAAATGACCTGCCTACTTACCTGGGGCTCGAGGCCCGAGGCCTGTGGAGATCGGGTTCCACCAACATAGGGCCGGAGGATAGACCCATATCCTCCCGTCCATGGAATATAAATAGTAAGTTCTCTTCTCCGCATTCTTCTTGATGATATAAGGTCCAAGCCATAAAAATTCACTCATCTTATCATACTTTGACTTTCCCTTCCTTTTATCCCACATGAACACAAGGCTTCCTTCATCGAACTCAACATAATGTATGTATTCAATGTTAGGTTGTGTAGGTGGTTATTCCATGAACATTTCCTTCATAACCTTTTCTCTCCCTTCATATTTCTTGTCTTTATCCTTCTTGAGTATCTTGATGGACCCTGGATCCTTTCCTTGTTATTCCACAATATTCGCCTTATATTTTTTCGTCTTCGGAAGTAGTGTGTGAATACAATATTCTTATGTGAAAGGAAAATACCAAGTATAATACTCAATGAAATAAGGTGCCACATTATACTCATAATCACTCCAATAGTCATGGCTATTTGTATCAACTACATGATTCTTTGCAACATGTTGACTGTATAGAATCTCAAATGTCCCATCCCCCATAGGAATATGTGCATGAGTGAGGTCCATACTGATAAAACCTCCAAGGGTAGTGGACCAAATTCTTAACAAGGGAATGCCCAAAGAATCTAGTACATCAATCACAATTATATTCATGATGAGTATGATGGGGAGGACAACCTACAGATATACCTCCACATATTCTGTGAGACCGTACACTTTCACCTTTTTTGAATCAATACCACAAAAATTTCCATAAGGGTGGTTTGTCCGAAAACCAAGTTGTTTCATGACCTTTAGAGACATTACGTTCACCGAGGCTCTGGAATTCAACATATAATTATGTAAATGAAAACCATTTATGCCCAAGGAAATATAAAAAGGAGGAGTCTCCTCTCCATGACTCCCATGGTACATAGTATTTAGGATCATCAGAGGATATCCTGCCTCATCTTGTACCTTTAATTCCTTCAAAAATTCTCTTCTTATGAAAGGAATCTTGCACATATCCACCACAAGTATCAATACATTCATCTTTCCAATCATACTTGATACATCTATATTCAGGTGAAGATCCTCATTTACTAGTGAATGCTATGGAAGAAAATCATGAATTGGAGGTGGAGGAGGTGGAGGCACTTCCTTTGTTGTTGGAGGTGGTGGGACTAGAAATTTATTTATTCTTGAGTATGTCAAAATTTCCCTTTTCCTCAACTTGTCCTTTAAACCTTCATCCATTTGGTTCAATACTTCCAACCGAGCTCACATAGATTTCTGCTTCTTGACTTCTTCAACTTTCTCCTCTGTGATATAGGTTCCTTTTCCTCTTGTTGTGGTATTGGTTTCCAACCTATGTTTTTCCTCTGTTGTCTGATAAACTAAGGTATTGGAGTAGAATGATGGCTCTCCAAGGTTGTCAACCTGTTCATGATCTGATTTTGACACTGGATGAACTAGGAATTCATTTGATCAAACTTCTGAGCCAAGAGGGTGATTGGATCCTATATCATGTTGGTTGAAGTCTTGATATTCTGTTCTATTCTAACACGAGGGAACTAAAAAGGCTCAATCTTTGAGCTGATAAGATGGTCTTCAATCTGTGCACTATACTCTTTGTCCTTTGCCAAATTTTTAGTGGTTTTCTTTCAGGATAAAACCAAGTCGTCCTTTGAAAGAATTCAAGTAAAGGAGGAGAATGAAAACTTATGGTAGGCATAAGTCCTTCGATATTTGACAGTGCAAGTTGTCAAATATGGCATCGAATTCCTTCAATGTTTCATTCACTTTCTTCTTAATTTGGTTGAATTGCATCAATAAAATTCCTCTATCCTTATTTGTTTTCCATCTACCCTTGAACAATTTAGTGAAAGCTTCATAAGATGACAAGTGATTGTTGGGAAAGCCTTTAAACCACTTTTTAGCATCTTCATCAAGAGACATAACTAGTAGCTTCATTGCAACATCTTCATGTTCTATATCGTTGTCTTCCATGACCACACCAATATCATCAAGGTGCTCTTCAGGTGTAACAACATTGTTTCCGATGAACTTGGAAAACCATTTGTGAGACTCTTTGGGCATGTTATTGGGAAACCCATGGATGGTGTCCATATTCAATGGATTGTAAAGGCCGCTAGTCCAATGATGAGCCATTGGAGCGAGGGGAATGTTGCCTTGAAACAAGGTTTTGACAACAAGATAATTATGATGAGTTATTTTTCGGTAAACCTTGGAAGGCTTGAACATTCCTTGGGGAAGTGTCTTTTGGAAATACATGTTATTAGGTTGTGGAGTCGCTAGATGAAATCTATGAAAAAATCATCAAAAGTGGAAAGAGAAATTCCCTCAAATGGAGTCACCAGGAAATCTAAGGGAAAGGATTTGGGATAGAATTTCCAAGTGCCATTATGGGATTGGAAAGGATTCAAAATCCTCCCTGAAAATGATGCCAAAAATATTATCGCACAGTTTGTAGTTTGGAAAAATCCCAAACGAATCAACAAATATGAGACACAACTAGGGACACCTATCACTGTCACCTTAATATATATACCCCTTGTTTTAGCGAAGGACAAGTCCAACACAAGGGAGGATTCCCAGGTGACCCTAGGGGGATTTTAAGGGGAGAAGGAAGGATCTAGAAGAACACCCCTATAGGTAAACATATAAGATGAAATTGAGGCTCGAGGAGAGAGTATCTAGAGTTGGTAAATGGTTTCCAAGGTTGTGTATTTGCAAAACAATGTTAGACAAACCAAAACAAGACCAAATATGATGATGTAAGCCTGGAGACAAGTGGGGAATCAACAATAAACCTTACTTTCCCAAATTTGCAGCAATAAGTAAATATATATAAGGAATGAATAAGTTATGACATCTACAAATTAAACCATCAAAATCAAGTATATGATATCGAAAAATAAAGATTGCAACTAAGACATAATGTTCCAATGTTTAGACCAAGAATTTGATAGCAGAAGAGGGCTGTTAAAGAATGTTATCAACAGATTTTTATAACAAAATTAAGGTTGTAGCAAATTTTTTCTATAACAATAAGTTCTAGCCACTGAAATTAGTAAGTAAACCACCCAAACAATAACTTATTATCAATAGAACATTTATCACAACTTACAAGTAATTTTCAGTGGTAGAAAAATTGTAAAAGATTGAGAAAGAGTGAGTTTGCTACAACTCTAATGGCTGTAGATTAATGTTTATTAAAAAAAAACAATCACTTATCAAATAGATATTCCCCTAGGACACAATATATCTTAAAGCATGTATAATTAACATCCAACTTGAAAAATATCAATATCTCAAAATTCATGTTTACCAATGCAAAGATTAGTGCCTTATTATTGGGTGAATGAAGTATCTTCCTTGGAAGACAAGTTAAAAGAAGAGGAATAAGAGACATTTATTGAGATTTAAACCCTTATAAAACCCAACAACAATCCTTCCAAATAGTCTAGCCTAAAATCCAAGTTGAACTAGGGTTTCAATGATTTCTCTAGGGGTGTAAACCCTCTTACTTCCTAGAGAAAACAAACCCTCTTGCAACAAGGGTTTAAACCTTCTTACTCCTTGAGGAAAGATTTGTATCCTTTCAATGACAAAGAAAATTAAACCTTGGTGGAGGGTGTAATCCCTTTTACTCTTCCCATGGTTTTAGATATATTTCTTGAATTTGATCAAGTAAAGTGACAATAAATTGCAGAAAATTACTCACCAATCCAAGAGATAGCATGCAAAATACCCTTACTACCAAGATATCATCCACAAAATTCCAAATAAACACCACCAAGAGAATTCTCTAGCATTTATTTCTCTAAATAACAACTGTTGCATCCATTATGATATGAAAAAGAGAGAGAGCGATTTTTCCCAAGGAGGCCAAACTTTTAGTCCAAGAGTATGTAATTCACAAGTGATGAGTTAGGAAAATGAAAAGAGATGATCCTCTATTTATATGAGGCCATCTAAACCAATTTGTCTACATAAAATTGTCAAAAAAAAATTGAAAGAGGGTCAACCCCCTTTATTTTCTCTTACAACTTGCAAATATAAAAATTACATAAAGTATAACCCTAAAAAGGGTGACGTCATGCCATAGAAGGGTAACATGAGGCCTAAAAGTGAGACATTGGGCCTAAAAATGTAGATCGTTGGGCCTCCAAAGGCTATGTGGAAAGATATCATGTGCTATAGTTTCATACCATGCATCTCCTTCCTTAAAACTACATCACATTGTAATATTCCATATATAAAATAGTATGCAGAACATAAATAATTAGCTAGAAATGGCTGATAAACAACGCTATAACCAGAAAAACACCACAATAATACCATGATAACACCATAAAGAGCACTTTGATTACTGAGAGTAATGTTCACTTTCCTCTTCGAGGGGGAAACCTCCAACATAGTAGATCTCTATTACAATAATATCCAAGACAAAACTTCACATACCCTCCACTCCTATTTATACTAAATATGTCTATCCAAAAGAACAATCTAGAGGAAGATCCTTCTAGAAGCGGAAGATTCTATTAGGTCTTATTACATTTGACTTATTCTTCCTTATTGCTAGGCATTATTAATGTTGACCTTTATTACATGGAAATATATTATTCTACCTACATGAGGGGTTAGGTCCCTAACACACACCATCTCTAGAATCATCAAGCCCACCAAAACCCTAGCCTTCAAATGATGTCAAGGGCTTAGAAATTGATTTCCTAGGCCTCCAAAGGCCAATGTCTTGGTAAAAAGGGATATGATTTCATCCTTGAATGTTGTCAAAGTGCCTCTAAAGGAACCATCCTCTATCCTTTTCACACAAAGGCTCTAGGGTGCTCTTCCCAGCCTATGGGGAATTGTGTCCATCCTAGGGGTTTTCAACTCCCCATGAAGGTCAAAATGGCATAATTCCTCCATGGATAACTTTCACGGAGCAAGGTACTGAAAATAAAAACAAGTGCACCCTCCAAGGGTCCACAAGTCACATGTCTCATGACAAGTAAGCCACATTTAATAAAATAACCACCCAAACATGTGCATTAAATACCCCCTTTTCAAACTAAACAAATGCTCAAAGAACTTATAAAATTTTCCAAATTTAAGTATGGGATCGTTTTCATGGTGCCCTATGTTAAAATAATAGGTGTGCTCATTTCACCATAGACAATATCACTATATTTTCACCCAAACATAGGTACAAAGGCCACCCCCGAGCACCTTAACCTTGACAGTTAGAATAATTCTGGAAGCAATCACTAGAACCAATAACCAACCAAGGTAGCGTACCTCTCTCCAAAGATAGCGTATTAAGAATAAAGTCCAAACCATAATCAAAGATCAAGTCACCACTGCAACAACTACAAATCTCCTCCAGTCATGCGCACCACTAGTCCTTATGCAACTGTGAGAATGAGTGAGTACAAATGAGCTCAAGTGCCCTCTATTTCTAGTCCTCGAAGTGAGCTACCTGGGACGACTTCTTCTTCTGGAGGCTAATAATTAAATATAAATTATTCTCTTGAGTCGACTTGTATTCTAGGGTTATTAACCAACTATTTAGGGTTTCTCTTGCTTCCTGGAATATTCTAGTCTCGCCAAAGGTTACATGTAGCAAACGCCTCATCATAATATTCTACCTCATGTTGGTAGAACCCTCTAGCCACAAATATCACCTTGTACTTATCATTACTTCCATCTACATTATGCTTTATCTTATACACCCACTTTGAAGTGACTACAAACTTCTCCTTAGTTCTCGAAACAACTTCCCATACATCATTCTTCATGATGGATTGGTATTCTTCCATCATGGCCTCCTTCCATTCTTTCTTCTTAATTGCTTCCTCAAAGGTGGAAGGTTCTGCATTAACCAAAATTGTCATGAGTGCCACATAACTAGTGAACCTTTTGGGTTTCTTTATTTGTTTGAATGTACCAATGGGAGCCTTATTCTTTTATACTTCCTCCAAAGTAGTTTCGAGCCATGCTGGTCTTTTTCTTGTCTTAGGTATAATAGTTGGTTCCACAGATTCATGTGGTGGTTCTTGTTCTTCATTAGGCTGTTCTGGAGAACATGTACTTTCTTCTTTGGTATCTTCATGTTCCTCTTCTTCATTGTATTCTATAAATTATTCTATAGACTTATTAAATGCAATCCTTTCATTCAAAGTTACATCTCTACTTATTTCAATCTTCTGTTGACATGGAACAAAAATTCTATACGCTTTTGATTATTCACTATAACTAATGAATATTCCTCTCTTTCCTGAGGGTTCCAACTTCTTTCTCTTATCCTTGGGAATATGAATGCATGCAAGACATCCAAATATTCTCAGGTGTTCAACGCTTGGCTTCGTTCCTGAGAAGGATTCTCCAGGACTCATGTTCTTCAATATTCTATGTGTACTTCTATTCTGAACATAAAAAACTATAATAGCTTCTTCTCCCCATAGGAACATATATAAGTTCTGATCATTCATCATTTCCTTTACTGATTCTTCAATGGTTCTATTCTTTCTTTCAGTCACACCATTCTATTGAGGATTGTGAGGAACAATGAGCTCCCTCCTAATCCTATATTCATTACAAAAG
Source organism: Picea sitchensis (assembly GCA_010110895.2). Taxonomy (NCBI): domain Eukaryota; kingdom Viridiplantae; phylum Streptophyta; class Pinopsida; order Pinales; family Pinaceae; genus Picea; species Picea sitchensis. The sequence goes on from SNQJ01S0013835.1 coordinate 264,914, forward strand.
GAAACAATCTCCTTGGAGGTGTATTCTCCTCCATTACCAGATCTTATTGTATTGATCTTCTTATCTGTTAGGTTCTCTACTTCATTCTTGAATTCTTGGAATTTTCTAAATACTTCATCCTTAGTCTTTGACATATACAACCATGTCTTTCTTGAGAAGTCATCTATAAATGTTACATAGTAAAGAGATACTCCTAGAGACTTCACTGGAATAGGTCCATATACATATGAATGTATTAGGTATAAGATCCCTTTGGATATACTCTCACTTCTTGGGAAAGGTTTCTTAATGTTCTTCCCAAATGCACATCCTCTGCACACACCTTCATGTACTAATTGTAATTCTCGTATGACTACAACCATTTGTTTCAGGGATGGTAAGGATTGATAATGAAGGCATGCATATCTTCTATGCCATAACTCACTAGGGTTTATTTCATCATGTACTAGGGCTTGAAGTATTTTGACCTAGGATTTTATATAACCTTCCTTCACGGGTTCCATTAACTCTAGAATTTTCTATCTTCGAGTCTTTAGACCATACACCAACTTTTTCATCCTTAAAAACTACTCTATCTCATTTATCTTCCAAACATGAAATATATACTAGATTCTTTTTCAAACCATGAACATATCAAACATTACTAAGATGGATAGAGTTACCTAATTCCATTTTGATAGTAGATTTTCCAATTCCCTTGACTACATAAGATTTATTGTCTCCAAGCTCCACTTTATGAGGTGTCTCCTTTTCCTTCATGCTTGAGAAATTCCACATGAAAAATGCATGCACCATGATATCCAACAATACCATATGCTTCCAATAATACATCATAA
>SNQJ01S0013836.1:12384-58545 GCA_010110895.2 Picea sitchensis
AATTTTCCTCTAGAATTTCTTAGGATCTATCTTAAATAGGTAAAACAAATTCTCTTTCTTTTTATTGGTACAATATTTTCTTCATTCCTTTAATTAAGGTTTTGTATCTATTTATCTTATTAGATTTTAAATATGCATGGAAAGAATTCCTAATGCACTACAAGGAAAATACCCTCTAGAGGAGGTTATAGCGAAGGATTTTAGTGTTAAACATTTGATAAAAATTGTCAAACAAACCTCCGCAAAAACATTTATTTTTGGTAGTGGATGGTTTTGCTGAGATTATAACAGAATTTCATTACAACTAAAAAAAATTGGGTGGACGGAGGTTGTAGTGAATATTTTTCCATGCGATGCGCTTCACAACCCATATGCATCAGTGCACTTAAAACATTAACGCACCGGTGCATACATTGCACAATAGGCATCAGACGAATCCTAAAATATTGGAGCCCCAATGTGTTTATACAAACTACAACTTGGTGCTTTAATAAAAACAACGCACCAATAAAATCTATTATACTGAGGGTTGATGTGTTCTTCAACTTAAATCCCCATTTCTCGCATGTCAACCAAAGCATTGGGGCTATCCAAGAAATATGGGGCACCAGTTCTCTTATAAACATAAACACATCGATGCCTTAATAGGAATAAAGCACCCAGAAAATCAATGATAACATGCACTGGTGCATTAAAAACCAAACAGGACCAGTGCATTATGTCGAGAAGGATCCGATGTGAACTTGTGAAAGACAAGCATCGATGCGCTTATCAATTTAACGCACCGATAAGCCATATTATTATTACAATTTTTTGTTAAAATATTATTAATATCGATGCTTTTTAAATTTATTCTAGGACCGATGCGTATTATGTTACAACATGGTTGTGTGTTATAATTAAAGTCATATTTATCATTGAACACACCAGTTGTCATTTTCTCTTTTCAAAAGCATTGACCTGTGACACTACACAATTATTGTTATTTTTTAATTCCACTGTTTATAAATAAAAATGACATATATCTTATAATAGTATTCATATAAATTAAATTTTGATTAGTAGATTTGGATATGATGTCTCAATTATCTCGTTATATCATTAGTGTTTGCATCTCTTCATTATAATATTTAATCATCCATATATTTATTCAACGATGTAACATTTCACAGTAACATTCGACAACAAAAAAGAATACAACAAAAAATATTTTATTATATATGAATAAGAATCTCTTTGTCATACAAAATGGGACCCTTATTGGTAACCCCTTGTCTTTCAATTGAGACAGTGCTATTTCCATTACATTAAAAAAAATGTCTAATTTTTACAAACAACTATTTAAAAAAATACAACTTACATTGATATCCAAATATATAGATCATAATTCTTTGTTGGAACCATTGTCATATGTGCTCGAGCTACTTCCATAATTTGGGTTATTTGGTCGAATGTTTTGTTGATTGGCTCGATTATTTTCCTCTTCTTCAATTGATTTCATCTACAAAAATAAAAATAAAGTGTAATGAGTGTATCTGTATTGGTGAGAATAATAAAAATTGAAATAAATAAGATACATGAATGTAAATGGAAATGAAACATACCATAGAAAGAATCGAGTCCTGAATGATACACATTTTTTCAAAACCAAATCTCATGCCTTATGTCAACAACTCTTCTATTGGTACATTTCCATACTTGTTTCTTGCAGTGTTAATATGCCCCATAATAAATTATAGATTTAATGTAAAATATTTTGTTTGTTTCATTAATTATAAAATGGGAGAACTAGAACAACATAGATACTTAAAAATTCCATAATTAATTTTTGATATGCAAACATATACTCACAACCCTTACTTAGCCCAATGTCAATCAATTATTGTGATGGTTCTTCTTTGTATGTTAGCACCTCTTTAAACACATTCAAGGATGGTTGTTGTAAAACAAATTAAAATATAAAAAAAACAAATCTTAAGTTAATGTTATAAGGAAATAACAATTACTCACAAACTTTTCTATCAACCTTTTCTTCCTTGTTGTCCTATTTCATGTGCTGAATGAGTTCCATTTTATTTTATTTTCTACAAGAAAATACATGAAAATTAATAATTAATGCTAAATTATCTATTTATATGTAACTAATAAAAAAATTCAATGATTTCATACATTTGAAGAACATTGTTGTTGACATGGCTCCTCATGCAATGCAATGATTTCCATTTCTTTTACCATCTCCTTGTACACTTTTTTTGAGATTCCTACTGACATATTTCGGATATCATGTCGTTGATCCTTTGGTATTTTCATAATCTTCCTCAAAAATGTAACATGCCAGTTAAATATTTTTATATTGATATATGAAAACTAAATATAACAAGTTTAATATTAATAAATTTGGAATGATTTGTAGTAATATATAGATATTCTAGAAAACCACTTTTAGGAATATTTCTTTTTGAATGATTATTTTTTATTGTTGTATGTTTTTGTTATTGCAAGTCTTGCAGGTTTCATTGACCATTGCTCTAGAAATGCTTCCTGTAATTTTGATATAGCTTGGTGATTCGAATAATTGGATTGATTTTTGTATTGTAAGTGGAAAGTACGTTATTACGTTCATTCCAATATATCCCTCATAGTTTTATAAAAGTTTTCCCCAATTTCATTAACTTCCAGCACCACTCCAGATGAGCTAAGGACCAATTCATCATCATTTACTTCATCTATAATTTTTATTTTCTTAGGATGACATTTTCTTTCTTCGTTGTTGGTCCCAACTGTATAACATTAAACATATGTGAATTAATAGAGTGTTTTGAACATGTTATCTAATATTTTAAAGTAAAAAATTAATGGGAAAAAAAAAAAAAAAACTCATATTGAACATATTTTTTTCATTCACCTCGTTCATGATTTAAAATTTTTTCCTTCAAGATTTTACTCTCTTCTTCACTTAAATCATAAATAATATTCCCAAGCATCATCATTTTATGGCTCTGCAGGACACACACTAACCACTACATATTAGTTAAACTTACATATATTTCAAACATATTAATTTTTTATATAATTTACAACGAACTTGTCTTTTTAACATATTAATTTTGTATAGAATTTACAAAGAACTTTCCTTCTTTTCCTTTTTGGATGTCCTATATTTGTATCCATTATAATTCTTGTTACTTGAACTATTCTCATACAATTTTTTATCAATATACAACATGTACCATTCAATACATAAGATATTAAATATATTTTATAAATAAATCACATAATTTTCACCAAAAAAAATATCCCGATGGGTTGTATTAATATTAAAGAATCAATGTGTTACATGTTATCAAACACACCAGTATAAAAAAAATATTTAAAAGAATAGTAAATTAGAGCGATGCCCAATATATCATTAACAACAAGATGTGTTTAATGCTAAAAATGCACTCAGAATTTTTTTTTCAAAAAATTTAAATTAGAACGATGTGACAGGTGTCATTAACAACACTGCTCCAATTTAAAAAAATGAAAAATAAAAAAATACCATAAAAAATAAATTTACACATCCATGAACAATTTTTTTTAATTATTCATGGAATAGTCATTGTGTTTGTATATGTAAGCACGCCGGTGCATTATATTACATAAGACACACTGATTACCTGAAACTGTATTTTTAAAAGAGTGATAGGGCCGAGAGGGTTTTGATCCAATGCATCACATGTCAAACGTATTTTATATGGAAACATAAACCCATTAAATCTAAAAATCCAAAATGAAAAGATGTGATTATTAAGTGATAGAGGGAGTTAAACCCTAATTTGAAGTTTTTCAGTCAAAAAAACAAGAAGAAGCAAGGGTTTAAGGTAAGTACAATATTTTTTTAGTTTTTTTATGAATCACAAAACCCTTTGATTTCTGATTTTACGAATAATTTTATTGCTCCAAAAGGGTTTTGAATGAATTACCATATCCTTCCAATTCTTATCTTCTGAATAATTCTTCTTTCAAAAGTATTGATCTGCTGCTCCACAGTGCTCCTATGTATGTATCTCTTACAAATTTATACCCTGTAAATTTTGGAAAAGTAATAAAATATTGAATAGCTTAATACCCATGAAATAATTTATCAAAATTGTTTTAAATGAATCACCATAGTTACCTTCAAATTCCGATATTCAAAACAAATTATGTTGTTCTAAAGTATTATGTTGCTCCACAGTGCTCTCTGGTATGGCTCTCTTGCAAATATTTCCACTTTAAATTTTGGTAAAATAATGAAACAATGAATAGGTTTTTACTATTTAAATGACTTTATGAAATTAGATTTTAAATTCCTGCTCATTTTTCAATTGTAAAAATACAAAGTGACATTTCTTTTTTTAATTTCAAAACTTTAAAGTGAATTTATTACATTAACGCATCGGTGTCGATATTTATACAACGCACCAGTGCATTTTAAAGTTTTGGAGCACCGATATTGGATAATTATTTTTATTATTATTTGAATTCATGGTACCATTACGATGCATATATAAACACCCGATGCTTTACAATGTTATAGATGCACCAATGCGTGTTTGTTATAGTAACACACTATTATGTTTTCAAATTTATCTGAATTTTTATTTGCACACAAAATAATATATTCATCTTAAATTATTTTTCATGATGCATCCACATGACTTACAATACATCATAGTATACATTTTTCACTTAAAGTCGCCTTATTCTTAAAAATAATTTACTATTGATTTTGCTCAAACACAGAGAGAGAAGCTTAGAATATCAAATGGCAAATTATTCAATTTCTATCCTATTCCATATTGCTCAAATTCCATCGCGAATTTCTCCCTTTCCATCTTGAGTAACTTCGTATTTTATTTATATTTTGATTATCTAATTGAATTTGTTTTTGTTATCCATGTCAATTTGAATAAAAAAAGTATCCAAATTTGTAGGATCCTAATTCAAAATTAAGTTCATATGTAGATAATATTCCATTACTAATTCAAAAACATTGGAATCTCTTATCAGGAGCAATATATCGCAAGCAGTTGGTAGATGAAATGGGACAACCACTTTACACTGCCAATAGTAACATGCCATCTTCTAGCCGCAATCCTGGCTCAACGATGGTAATAATTGTTTTATATAATGTGACTTGAAAAAACAAATTGCATTGTGCTTACTAATATCATCGATGTACTAATATTCAATATTTTTGAAAATAGGATTTTAGTGATGATGAGCGACCTACGTATAATCTTTCATTGCACCCCACTATAATGTCAAATCGAGAAAAGGTTGCAATAAGAGAACAAATCAGAAATCAATCATACCATGAATGGTTTAAGTAACCAAATATTCAATTCTCACTACGTCCAGATTCACCAATTAGGAATGACTAAAATAATAGTAGTTCTTCACAAGTTGGCAATGGAGTCAATGAAATAGAGGTTGGTATGGATGATTATTTACGAGATACAACTTCCATGGAGACAATGTTTTTAGATGCATTCCAGAACAATGAGTGAGGGGATGATGCTCATATCATTGATACCTTATTTGAAAGTTTGAAATCTTCTTCCACCGCCCCTCTCTTTGGACCTAGCCAGTCAAATTCTACCCCAATGGGAAAAATAATGTTACTTTACAACTTGAAAGCAAAGTTTGGCATGTCGAACACATGATTCTCAACAATATAGTGGTAATTGATAATCATTAAGTCCCTTATAATTTGAGAAATATTGCCAAAAAATCAACATTAAAAACAATCGATTTTATGAATGTTAAATAACATTGTACATTTATATTTCTCACTAACTACAGGTTATTCAAAGATAAGGTTCTTACGAGTGATAATGTCTTTCTAGGTAGTTGCAAAGAAGAAAACAAAATGTTGAAAATATTGGATGTTGAGTACATATCATATCATGCATGTTCAAATGATTGTAGTCTGTATAGAGGATAATATGAATACAAAGAGATATGTCGGAAATGTGGGCATGAAAGATATCATAAATCAAATAAAAAGGGTAAATCACATGGTCCTCCTCGTAATATTTTGAGGCACATGCCTATAATCCCAAGAATTAAAAGGCTCTTTCGTTGCAAAGAATTATCTATGTTACGGGGATGGCATGCCTCGCACATAAGTGAGTCGGGAGTTATGTGAATCCCAACATATTCAATATCCATGAAGCATATAAAGGATACATGGCCTGAAAAAATTCAGATATGGAGTACAAATTCTGGGACTTAGCATAGCCATGGATGGTGTCAACCCATATTCCTTCAAAACAAAAACTATTGTGTTTGGCCTATAGTAGTGATCAATACAAATATCTCTCCTTGGTTTTCCATGAATAATGAACATATTATGTTGGCTCTTATAGTCCCTTGTATAAGACAAGTGAAGAATATGGATGTCTACTTACAACCATTGGTAGATGAGTTGAAAGAATTATGGGAAGGGATACATGTATACGATGTATCAAGACCCATCACAACAGAGAGGAATTTTACATTGTATGGAATATGTGATTACACCACACATGATTATCCATGCTTAGGAGTTTTCTCTAGTAAATTACATGTTTATTTATATGTTTCTATATGTAACAATATTTTTTGGCATATTTAATTCATTGTGTTTGTTCTGGACTTTGACACTAACATGCTCTATTGTATACATTAATAATTTCACAGGTCTTGTAAAAAAAGGCTATCATGGATGTAAATTTTGTGGACCTTCTCTAAGGATAGGTGGTCCAACCAACTACGAAATCTAGTGTATGAATTTTCCAGGGTATTCCTCTGAGAACAACACCCTTATAGAAGAGAAACATCTTCTTTCAATGGTAAAGCATAGAGTTCCCAAAGTCCTTCAATAGAGACACCATCAAAATGGCTTAAATCATATGAGAGAGAGAGAGAAGGAGAGGGAGATTACATAAATATTTGATTCAAATGGGGAGCCTATGTTCAATGATCCATAATTATTCGAGACCTATGTTGAGAAATTTTCCATTAGGAAGAAAAAGAAATATGTCTTTTATGATCTCCCATATTGGGAGCATCTTAATATTTCCCACTTACTAGATCACATGCATATATTTAAAAATGTTTCATCTTCTTTATGGAGACACATATCATCAAAACAAAGTAACACATTGGTGGTTAGGAGGGATCTTATTTCTCCAAAAAGTAAAAATTAACATTGGCCAAGAAAAAAAATTAGAGGAGAGGTTGGTTCCTCTTGCTCTTTCAAATAAGGTGATGTCCCATGGATATTCAAGAAAGTTTATCTTTCTTTGGAAAAGGGAGTTATATTGGGTATGAAGGTTCCTTGTTTATATGGGTCCTCACTATGGTAAAACTTTAGTGTGGAACACCATTTGTCGGGGTTAAAATCACATGACCATTTGAACCTTATAAGAGTACGTATGTCAAAAACATGATTTTATTATTTGTTTTATAAATTCATGCTATGCGATAAAACATAACTAATTTTGTATGTGTTTACTTTGTAGTGTCATTATACTCTACTGGTGCGTGGGTCTGTGAACCATGACTTTCCCCAGGACCAACAATGTGCCATATCTAAATTATTTGTGTTTGTACATTGGATCACATCAAAGGATATTCATATGGATAGAATTCCATGACGACATGAAGAGATAACTGAGATTGTTTGTATGTTTTAGAGGTAACCATCGATGAGTTTCATGGACTTTCTAGCTCATATTATAATTCACCTACTAGATGAGTTTGAATTAGTCAGAGTGGTCTCCTATCATTGGATGTTCTTCTTATAGAGGTACATGAAGAAATTGAAAGGATTTGTTCGACAAATGGAAATAGAGTGGTCTCCTATCATTGGATGTTCTTCTTATAGAGGTACATGAAGAAATTGAAAGGATTTGTTAGACAAATGGAGGGGTCTATGGCAGAGGGGAACATATCATATGAGTCTTTCTATTATGATGGTGAGTACATCAAGTCAATCGAAAACACAGCAGGTGCAGTGATTTGGGATGACGAAAGGGATGAATAAAAAAGGGAAGGGGATCTTCTGCAAACAAATGGAAAAAAGGCGCTTGATAAAGAGGAAGTGACTTATCGTTTGTCAAATTTATACATAGTTTCTATTCACACTAAAATTCATAATGTATATTTTGATCTAATACATACTATATATCGGTTTGATTTCATGAATATATATATCATCGAATTAAAAAAAATGATGCTATCAATAAATTCATTTTTTACAATTCAGAGGAAACACAACCATGGGTCGCATTGTACGAACATAAGAGGAGGAAATGGGACAGTGAAAAGAAATAATTTAGAAGGTTGAATGGTAGAAGCATGTCTTATTATGATCATTTAAAAGAAAATATGTCAGTGATATTCCCCAATAGTTGGGTTGTTGACCAAGTCGGAGAGAAATACAGTGGATTTGGTCATTACCCATGTGTTGAAGAAGATGCACTAAACATAGGGATTGGGTGAAAAAACTCACTAATAATATCTTTGTGTAAATTTTGTAACATTTAAATGCACCTTTGAACTATAAAACATATAGTTTATATTTTATTGTTTGACTTAATAGACACGTGACATTGTGATTTTTTCAGTTTTTTATAGGTGCATTTGTTCCCATCTTTGCAGGAATATAGGCATAATTTTCACATAGAGGATGTCGACGATGGACACATGACACAAGATTGTGGAGTGGAAGTTGAGTTATTCCAATCTATTCATGCTAGCCACCGTGATCAAAACTTAATATGAGGGACGTTAGGTTATGTTGGAAAGATACAAGAGATCATTCAGGTGTACTTTTGTTCTTTCCAATGTGTTATTTTTAGGTGCAAGTCATGGGACATCTTTGATCAGAATAATCTAAAGGAAGATCGTGATAGTGGGATGATATTTATCAACTCGAAAAAGATGTGGGATGAAGCTAAGGATCATTATGTTTTCCCAAAACACTACAGCCAACTGTTTTTTCACCTAGATGTGTTGGATAGGGATTGGTGGTTCGTATTAAGACATGACCATAGATCAAAACATATTTTTGAGAACAATAGTGTTGTCATGCCAAGAGAGGGAGATAATGAGGGTGATAACAATACAGAGTGACATGTACATGTTTTATTTCATATTTCATATTGTTGTTGTATATTTTTTCTATATTATATTTTTCTCTAATTATATGGTTTTTTATTCATCTTCTGACACATGAAATGTTAAGTTAATTATAACAAATATTTGAACAATTCTAGTTGGTTAATAGTCAATTTGATGCGTAATGTGTTTGTCTTTCAAATGATTTGTGATTGCATGGAACAATTTTTATTTGAACATATTTATATGCCGCTGCATATATTTAAAATTGTTTCATCTTCTTTAAGTATTTTCAATTGTGAAATCCTAAAAAATGTTAAATGTCTATTTGAACTTTTAATGGGATATGAATTTCTACTTTTTATTTTGATATAATTAGATGTAATAATATGGTTTATATGCATGTTTAATAGTACAATATTTTTTAGGATATGTTAACATGAGGATTCAAAAACTGATTTTATGTTCATTTATTTTATAGACTTAAAAGTAAGATTAACAAAAAATATGGTTTATAATTAATAAAATAAATTTATAACATGATTTTGTTATAATTTGGTTTTTAACTAAATTAGTATTTGTTTGTTTTTTTTTGTAAGTGAGTTGAGGTTCTATATTACTGAGAAAAATATGGTACAAACAAGGACGGAGGGGCATCCCCTGATCTTCCAAAAAGGAAACCAGAGCAAGGGTCCTAGTGTTGCACTATCTATATAGGCGGAGGGAGGGCTGGGTCGCCACCCGGGGAAACCGACCCAGTCTCTGAAATCTCGTTTGAAAAAAATATACCATTAGAAATACATAAAAAAAATAACGTATAACATGGGTTTCTCATACATTTATAAACAAAATGACCTTCAGTTGAGGCTACTCTAGTCCAAGAGGATTGGATGGATTTCATATCCTTCCTTCCTTGCCTCGTTCTCCTTTTTCTGCTCCACCATGCACGTCTTTCTGATGCACGATGTTGTTCCACGTCGATCTAATAGAGTGATGTCCATGTGGTGGACATAGTGAAGGTAGAGTTGAAATTTTCCTACCAGTCATTCCATTTTTTCTCTTTGGTTCCTCTGGTCCTCTGCTATTCTTCTTGAGTTGGCCTCCAGGTTGCTGAGGCGGCTCAAAAATTCTATGAGTTCCTTCTTATGGCCGTGGTTTTCCACCCTGTTGGTCTCGTTCTTGTTAGATCTCAGCGTACTTATCATCATTTTTGTGCACCAATCTTCCTCCACCATTTTGTGGTAGAGGGTTTTCCTGGGCTATGTGGCCCCTGGGTCCCTTATCCCGTCTGCTTCTTGGATGAGTTATGCCCAGGCTTTTCCCTGGCACTTGGTGTTGAATTCCTTCTCCCATCTGTCAATGACTGCTTTGCCTTTTGTGTCAACCTTCTCAAGAAAGGTGCCTTTGGCCTCTCTAGTCGCTTGTTCCATCCTAGTGACATTCTAGGTGCTTGTTAGGAGTTGCTCCCCCTGGGGCCCCCTCTTACAATGGGTATTCTTCATTCTTACCATATATGTTTGAATGCAGTGGATTCTGTCGTGACTTTGTCCTCTTCTTCTATTTGCCCCTTCTTGGTCTCTATAATTCCTTCTCATTGGTCTGTAGCTATCCCTGATGCTTCTTCTTTTATGGGGTTTCCTTGTAAGTGATCTTGTCCTAGTGATCATGGGTCTCCTGTAAAGGCGTACCTTCCGGTCCTTTTTCTCTATTTCAGAGTGTGTGCGCTTGGGAGCCCTACCGTCGTCCTAGTGCCAATCCTTTGCCTTGCACATTATACGCCATTCTTTTCCTCCCACATAAACTGTTCATGGATGAGGTGTACCCATTCCTTCCCTCGGGCTATCCTTCTGATATTCATCGTTTGTCAGTTGTGGATTACCCTTTTCTCTCTCCGACGACTAACCTCTATACTTCATTCTATTGACAGGACTGTAGTGTCGTACCTCCTCTTATGGTGTAATTGTGATTTCCATTGTAACTCATGTTTAAAGGGTGGCCTATCGAATTCTACCTGGATCCTACTTTCCCTTCAATTAATTATGTGCCTCCAGCCTCGATGTGGTCGCCCATACTTTGGCTATCGTCATAGTCCTTTGCTGCTAGTTGGGTACAGTCTGTCTGAAACTGGCCATTTAGGATGTTATTCCATGTGGAATCCATTTTTTATCCTTCCTTTTCGACCCCTTCTTTAGAAATTATATTCGCTAGTCCATTTGATGACCTTCAGATCTAGCGCAACTCCACTGTGATCCCCATATTCAAATGCTCCTAAATTTTTTGTAGGGAGTATGCCAAGTGCTAATGCCTCTGAAGTTTTCCCACTTTGGTGCCTTTTTGGAGTTTCCTTACTGTGTTGATGACCAGCATGGAATATCCTTCCACTACTATGTTGTTCATCCCTTCCCTGTGTAGTATCTCAAGGTCGGGCTCCAGGGCTCCAAATTTCGCAGCGTTGTTGGTTGAGTTCACCAAACTCACCGTGTATAGTCAGATAATTTTTCCTTAACTGTCCTTGATTACTCCTCCCGTACCTGTCTATCCTGGGTTACCCTTCGATGCCCCATCAAAATTTATCTTGAGGGATCCTTCTGGTGGCGGTTTCCAATTACGCTCACCTACTTGTAGTTGCAGAAACCATATCACCTGATTGGTGTTATGTCCTCCTTTCAGTTAAAAGGCCTCTAGAATTCTGAGATCTCGGTCTGTGAGGTGCACTCCTTCTATACCGTTTCTCTTGTCATGTCAATTGTTGTTTCCTTGATCTTTCCAACTGTCCATCTTTGGTTCCTAAAGATGTACCAATTCCGTTCCTTCCATATTTTCCAAATGATCATGCCAGGAATGAGGTTCCAATAGAGGTTCACCTCTTCGTTTTCAGTGTAGTTTTCCTTCCATGTGTTTATAGTTGTGGAGATATTACCTCTGATCCTATTAGACTATTGTAAGATGCCTTCTACCCTGTCCCATACTTCTAATATGTAGGGACGTTCATCCAAGAGATGGTTCATTGTTTCCTCCTTTTCTTCACATAGGTGACATCTTGAGGGGCCTATGAAACCTCTCTTCTTTAGGTTTTCCTAAGTTAGGATTCGTTTGTGTAGTATTAGCCACTAGAAGATTATTATTTTTGGCCAATGTGGGTTGTTCCAGAGCTTGTCCCATTGTTGTGTCATGTCTTCTTGGTTCTTCTTGGTCCTGGTTTGCTATGTAGTGGCGTACTTCTTTGAGATTGAATTCCTCGCCTGATTTATGCCCCCATCTCAGTTGGTCATTTTCATCCATGACTGCAATTTTTCGTCTCCTCAATTCCTCCTACACCTCTTTAACTTTTGATGTGGTCTGGTATCTTGTGTGTGGGGTGAGAGTGTTCTAGATTCTCCATTTGTTGCGGTCTTTTTCTTGTTTCCAGTAATGGTAGACTCGGGTTTTTCCTTGCACCATATTCTCCTGTTGGAGTTCCTCCCGGCCCAATTTTTCCATTCTAGGTTCTTGTTGCCAGGCATCCTCCCAAAATTGAGTGGTTCTGCCATTCCTTATTTCCCAAGATTTGTGTGTCTGGATCCAGGTCTTGTTGCGCCAGGATAAGTTCCAGATGGAAGAACCTTCCCTGGTACCTCTGAAGAGGATTTCTTCCTAGTCGCTAATGTCCGGGGCATACTTTTCCTTCCATAGGTTGACCCATGGCGTGGTTGTTTCTTTGACCCATCGCCACAAGAGTTTTACATCATAGTCATCATTGGTCACTTGCGGGTCATGTAGCCCTAGGCCTCCTTTTCTTTTTGTCTTACAAACCTTCTCCCAAGCCACCAGTGCCCATTGTTTTCCTTATTTCTGCTCCTCGCCAGAGGAATTCCCTTTGTATGGTTCTTATTTTTTGTAGAATCCCCTTGGGGGATAGGAAAACTGACATCATAAAGGTTCGAATAGCTTGCAAAACCAACTTGGTTAGGATAAGTCTTCCAGCTAACTTGAGGGATCTATACGTCCAACTTTTTACTCGGTCTTGTAGCTTGTTGATTATTCCTTCCCAAGTTGATATCTTGTAGCCTTTATTTGTCAGAGGGATGCCCAAATACTTGGTTGGGAGGGATTTGTGGTCAAAGCCCAAGATGTTGGCCAAATTCCTTTGGATAGCAGGGTTGGTATTAAAGAAGAAGATCATAGATTTGGACTTGTTTATCTCTTCCCTCGAGGCTTCCCCAAACTCGTCTAATATTCATTTTTAGGCTTTCGCTTCCTTGACCGTGGGCATGCCATGGAGTAAGGTATCATCCATGAACTGTTGGTGTGTATAATTTGGGAAATTCTCATAGGGTTTGATACCTTTTATTTCCTCTGTTGCGGTTGCTCTTTTTATTCTTCGACTGAGTCCTTCCATCATTAAGATGAAAAAGAAGCGGGACAACGAGTCTCCTTGTATGATAGCTCTCATGGACCAGTAAGGTTTTGCAAGTGCTCCATTTACTAGTAGCGAGAAGCTTGTTGTGGATACTAGGTTGACTATCCATCTGATCCAATGTTGGATGAAGCCGAAGGCTTCCAGGGTCCTGACCATATAGTGCCATCTAATTTTTTCATAATATTTCGCTAGGTCTAGTTCTATTATCATCCCCCCTCTTTTCTGAAGCTTCAGGTTGTGGATAAGTTTGTGGGAATGGATAATATTGTCCATTATATGCCTTCCTTCCAAGAAACCTTACTGCTCTTGTGAAACCAATGTGGGGAGGAGTGGTTTCAATCTATTTTCTATTACCTTGGAAATTATATTATACACCACATTGCACAGTGCTATAGGTCTGTAACGATCGAGGGTTTTGGCTTCATTTTCTTTGGGGATGAGTATAATCAAAGTAGCATTTAGTTCTTTCAGAATGGAGGTTTACCTTCTTGAGTCTTCCACTACACTATAATTGTCATGTTTGATGAATTCCCAATAGGCTTTGAATAACTCCACTGTGAAACGATCTCGGCCTGGGGCTTTTCCATTGGGCATTTCCTGGAGTGCTTGGTATATTTCCTCCTCCACAATGGGCTTGATCAGGTTGTGGTTTTGTTCATATGTTACTAGGTGAGGGATATGTTGGATTACCTTTTGTATGGCCTCTGTTCTATCTTGGTTAGGTTCCTGGGCTATCCTGTGGGAATGGTTTACCAGAGGTGTTTCAATGTCCTTCTGGGACTCTCTTTCTATGCCATTCTGGTCCCTAATATTCAACATTTTTTTGTGGGCTCTTTTGGCCATGGTTGTTCTATGAAAAAAAATGGTGTTCCTTTCTCCTTCCTTTAGCCATATGATTTGGGACCTTTTTCACCAGATAGTTTCTTCTTGCTGGCACCGCTCATCCCATTCCTAGGTTATCTAGATCTCCTCCTTTTTCCGCTCCTCACTGTAGCCCTCTGAAATGTAGGTTTCCTGGAGCTTTTTCATTTTTTCTTCAATTATGTTCTTCTCTTGGTTTATATTCCCAAAACTGTCCTTGTTCCACTCCTTGAGCCTATGTTTGATATGTTTTAGTTTCTTGTAGAGTTTGAACATCCGTGTCCATTGCTCTGGTTGTTCCTCATACCACCATTGTTTGATTTTTTCCTTGAAAGTTGGGTGTTCCATCCAAAATTTCTTGAATCTGAAGGGTTTGTTCTTTGGTGTGGTCTGGAAGCTTGCTTCTAGTTGAACTGGCTAGTGATCAGATCCCCCCCATGGGAGGATGTTGCAGTTTAAGGTTAGCCCCTGCATAATGATTGACTCTGACACTAGGAATCTGTCAAGTCTTGTTGCGACCTAATACTGGCTCATTCACTTATTGTTCCAGGTGAACTGACCATTATTGGTTTTTAAATCTACCATCTCCATTGTGTCTATGAAATTTGAGAACTCCTCCGCATCTCTATCCAATCTTCTTGTACCTCCCTTTTTCTCCACAAGTGACGTGATGATGTTGAAATCCCCATCTAGGATCCAATGGAGGTTGTTGTCTTGGTTTTTGAGATCATCTAGGTATCTTAGCATTCCTCACCTATCCTCTGACACCTGGAGTCCATACACATTGGTGCGTAGATTTTTATTTATTTAATAACATAATGGTGTTCTCTACTAATAGCGGATTAGTGCTTATAGTGTTAAGTTGTGCATAAGATATTTTTAAAGATCGCTATTATGGGAGTCATTATTTCCCGATGAGTCGTTATTTACGTAGTGCACTAGATAATATTTTTTTATTTGAAATAACCCTGCTACAGTGCGCTAGTTTTGAGGGAACCAATGCATATATTGTATAAAATGCACTGATTCATTATGTACTAATAAAATCACTTTCTTAAAACATCCACTAAAACCTCTGCCTCCTCGCCTCTGCTAGTATAATATTCTATAAATGTATTTTTGGGCTATTTTTATATTATCGTCCGCAAAATCCTCCGATAGAGGGTCTTTTCCTTGTAGTGATGTCTTTTCTAGAAATTTCGCATTCGTATCATACCAAGGGTTAGTTGTATTGTTTATATTTTTACGTAACACCTCAACATACAATTATTTAATGGAAGTAGAGAAAGTTGTTGTGAAATTTTGATAGTCAACTTTAATATTGTTTTAAATCATTTCTTAAGCATTTTAAGAAAAGATTGATAAGTGGGAGATTGATTTCATTGGGCCGATCAACCCCATGGTTAAGCACTCAAAGTCCAGGTATATTATTACTACAACTCATTATCTTACATAATGGGTTGAGGCAGAAACTGTTCAGGATTTCTCGACCGATACTACTACCTGGTTTATTTTTGAAAGCATTATCACTCGGTTTGGATGTCCTAGGAGTTTGACTAGTGATCAAGGTGGTTATTTTATTAGTATTACAATATCAAATCTTACAACAAAGTTATTAATCCAACGTCATAAAAGTATCACCTACCACCCACAAGCCAATGACATAATAGAGGCATTTAACAAGAGTCTTGGGAGAGGATTAATGAAGGTTTGTTGCACAAACAGGGAAAATTTGGATGAAAAAGTTCGAGTAGTTTTATGGGCTTACAACACAACCATGAAGAAGCTCCACAAGTATACTCCATTTCAGATAGTCTATGGGAAAGAGGTTGTGGTACTTGCAAATTTCATTACCCCAAGTCTATACATCACACATATTGCACACATGTCAAAGGCTGAATCAAATGCATAGACTGTTACAGACTTGCAAGAACTTAATGAGACCAGGTTTTTAGCATACTTTCATCAATCAGTTGAAAAAGAGAGGCATAAGGCTTGGCATGACAGGAACACTAAGACTAAAACATTTGCATAAGGAGATAAGGTCCTACTTTATGACAGTCGATACCAGAAATATTTAGGTAAGTTGTGCATGCAATGTTTGCGCCCATTTATAGTTGCAAAGATCTGACATTCTATCGCAGTTAGACTAGCGCAATTGGATGGTATACTTTGACCGGGATGGGTGAATGGCGCTCTCCTGAAACCTTTTATCTCTAAGCACTAACCTAAAGAGTTGTTTTCTAGTCCAAGGGAGAATGTATAATAGTTAGATTTGATTTTTTGCAAAATTTTTGGTTGTTTTTTGAATTCAGTTAATAAAGTCGGAGTGTGCATTGTTGCGACGCGACATGTATTTCAATTTCCCATATAAGTATTACTTTGGTCAAAAACTACTTACTCAGTAGATTAGGATCAAAAGAGCCACGATTCCATTAAAGAAATTCATTAAATGTGATGGGGACCCCATTGTGTTCAGAGGAGGGTGAATCTAAATGCAATCCTAGTCCATGTACCACACAGACCCAGTCCAGTCATAGCCTTTATGATTTCTACAATAACTCGTCTAAATGTTGTTAAACCATAAAGACACGATATGCGAAGATGCCATCGTTATTCATGCTAGAATTCTCATCCATTCAAATGGTAAGGTCTGAAGTTAGCCACGTCCCTAACCAACTAGTGTAGTAAATGCTAGAATCACCCGATAGATTTACCTCGTTAACAGTCCTGTCGGACAACTCATTTCCCGATTGTGTTTATTAGATTAATGATGAGTGGCCTTAGTAGTTATTAGATAAATTATCATCTAATCCTAAGTATAAGGTTATGCGAACTCAGTGTAAGACATGTTGTTTCCGATAGATAACTTTGTGCCTTGCGATTTCTAAATTTTAGTAATACCTGTGCAATCCCTTAACCCTTAATCATGATCTCGAATCCCAATTAGCATGTCGAAGTCTGTTAATGGTCCAGAGTCACTATGTCGAGAGATACAATAAGAATGAGTTATGTTTTCAAATATGTAGTGTCGAATGAGCCATGTGATCCCGGGGTTGAGATAGTGGATGATCTCAAGGGAAAGGTTGAGCAGGTGAAACTCATCGACCTCGACCTAAAAAACCAGGTCAAGTTATCACTAATGAACTTTAGTGTATTCTGGGACTTGGCTCCAGATACAATGGGAGGGATGCAGTTCATCCCAAAGCCATAATTCATCAATTTTTTCAACTCCAGCATCATGAATCTCAGAGATTTACCAGTGTTTGACATGTTTGGTGAGGTTGTGAGGTGTACCAAGTTCCTCATCATCCGGTTACATGACAGGAGCCTATGGCTCGATAGAAATTACCCAATTCATGTAGAGAATATGCATCAAATTACTGGATTATTGCTTGAACATGAAAATGTGTCAAAAAGGTTTCACGGCCCAAGTAAGCATGGGAAGAAAAAGGGCGAGCCCAACCTATATTAGAAGTTCCATACACAAAGAGGGAGGTGCACCACAAATATTGACCCCATTCTCCAAGACATAGTCAGGACCACTTTCTATGTAATTGTTAGAAAGGTCATGCATTCATATTACAAAGGTGAATCCACATTAGATTCCCTATCAGTGGCATATTTTTGTGCCAACAACGTTGTGTTCAATTGATGCAATTAGCTTGTGGAAGAACAGTTGGTATCCTATGAGGAGGTGCAGGAGAAGGGCACAACATTTATAAATGGGTACTTGCTATTTGCATTCTCCATGTGGAAGTGGATGTCACCCCTAGGTATACCACTATCACCGATAGACAAGGGACGTATGGAAAATATGTTCGAACCTTGACATTCAAGGTCGGACTAAAAAAATATAGAATTCAACAATGTCAAATTCTTGAAATGGTAAAAAGGGATAATAGACGCAACTTATAGGTTGTGCAAACCTCAGGAATTGCTCAACCTGAACACGCGCAACATTGTGTTTAGCATGAACCACTACCACATCTCTGTCTGGCCAAGGCATGCCAATTTAGAAAACTTTCACACTCGGATGATGTCGTTCTACCTGGATGAAGAGGCCTTTGAAAAGGATGTCATGTCATGGCCACGAGTGAAGCGCAACTAACGCAAGTTGGGGGTGCACTATATTTTCCCCCCTGAGCTCCTAAAGAAAAGGGGCCAGGAAGAAGCAGTTGGGCTGAGTTTTGATCTAGCAGCACCAATAGAAAAGAAGAAGAAGGTTGATATGCCATCTGACTCTGAGACAATGGAGGACGAGATACCTCTGGAGTGTAAGAGAGAACACTGCCAGTTTTCCCGCAGCTTATAGACCAGGTTGTCCTCTTAGGTAAATATGTCAATGATATCCTTGTTGTTTCTTTCATAAGAGATGTCACACCCACAAAGCCTCGGACAAGGGTTTCCCATGTTGATTCATTAAATCCACAACTGATATCATTGTCTTTACCTCATACCAGAGTCGCCACCCGCGCTGTGTAGACAGTGATTCACATCACTGACACACCTGAACCAGACACCACTGCATCCACCACCATAATCACCAAACAACCCCCATCACCACAACAACCTCCATCACCACCATAACCAAAATCCCCACTGCAAGAAACAACCATCCCACCCAAAACCACTAAACCTGAGCCTATGTAGTTGGACACCCCCCCTCGAACTTCTCGAGCATATACCAAAACTCACTTGTCTTCCCCATGAAGTCCCAACCCATTCCATTGTCCCATTTGTACCAATTAATAACACTCTGCCTTCAATGAATATTCAAATTGTACCAATATCGCAAGTCCCAAGACCTCAGCGCACTCCCTCAACAATCAGTGTTAAGGGTGGTATTAAAGGAAGTAGAGCTATAGAAATAGTGGTATAGAAACAATAAGAAGTACCAGAGGTTCAGAAGGAACCTGAATTAACATTTGAATAGAGTGCAACCTTGTTACAAGAACAACTGGAGATAGTACTCCAAAATCCACAACAGTGTGCAGAGCTGGTGCAACTCTTCTTGGCGAAAGAAGAGCTGCTCCCATTCCTTCTAGCAATGGTAAGGATGAAACTTGCAGAGATGTCACAAGTTCCCTATACAGGGGAGGAAGAGGTGGAGACACCATCGGAGCATTCAATGGCTAGTGGACTCCCACTGCAAGTCTGATTACCCAGGGAGACCACTACTTCCTCTAGTGACCTCGCTCAGTGGCCAACAACACATTTAATAGGAATGATCAGAGCCTCAGCTAATCAATTGGAGTAGAGGCTACATCAGGCCGAGCAAGATGCATAGTTTTCAAAGGAGGAAGCACTCCTTTCCCAAGCACGTCAGACACAAGAAGGATATGAAAAGATCTAGGTGAAGTAGAAACTGGAAAGAGTCCAGGAGAAGCTTGCAGAAGCCTAGATAGAGATTTGAAAGGTAGCACCACAACTTCCTGAATCCAGTGCAGCAGGAAAGTTAGTGTAGAATATCATGCTACTCCAGGTATCATGGTAAGAGAAGGACATTCACATAGAGAACCTGGAAGAACATTTGTGAGATATTAAACGTGAAGTAGAGAAGCGACCTCAAAAGTTACAAGAGAAAATGGAAAGCGTTGAGGTTGAAGGGAACAAGGCCATAGTAACTCAGCACCGAAGAACTGCAGAGTGCACAAATATTTTTTGATAGGTTAGTGACTGGATGGAAATTATAGCACTGCGTAGCCAGAATCTGAAGGAATTGTGTGTGAAGGTATGGTCACTCAGTGAAGAGGTTGCCATTACATTGTATCCTCTATAACAATAGGAAAAATATGACCAGATCCATCAAAATAACAATGAGCTAAATGATTTATATGAGTCTCTGTCATTGGCTAAGACAAAGCTATGCAATTTCCAACCAGTCGTCTAGAAAACCTACTTGCAGATACACCAGATGGATGCTACAGCTGATTCAGAGTGGAACACTTTGGTTTCATCTAAACCCAAGGGATGCATTACGGATGCAACTCAATAGTTCTTAGATGAAGCTTCGTTGTTGGCCAGAAAATGACACGATAAAGATGACAACCTCCAATGCGTAAGGAAGAGAGTCGTAGAGTTGGTTCTGGAGTTGGGCCCTTCGTTTGAAGAGGTGGAAGAAGAAAGTTCTTAAGAAAAATATGGACGTAGAGAAGAGAAAGAGGATAAAGTACAGTAATAGGCCTTCCCAAAAACCAAAGAAGAACCAAGGACTTGACTCAAGGGAGATTCAAGCATTATGGTAGGAGCCTGTTGGGCCCTTCATTTTTTGTTAATAGAAGTTGTGCAAGAAATACTACAGTCCCAATTTTGGTTAGCAATTTGTGCAATTCACAAGAAAGATGGACAAAGTAATGGAGAAAGAAATAGAAAGTGGTTAGAGGTATAGCGCAACACCAGCGCAAAGAAACAGGTTATAACAAGAACAAGAAAGAAAGAAGTCAAAATCCAACTGGCTTATATATACGAGATGCATATGATTGTAAAGGGTTGACGACATTATCATTCATTCCATTTTAGGTTATGTTATTGTAATTAATATCCATCTTGGGAAAAGGGTAGATAGAGCTCTGAAGAATGAGTTGGAGCCATAAAAGGTTGTAACAGAGTAATGACTTGTTGTAATATCGAGAAAGAAAAAAGCCTGGGATAACCTTGTTTCTCAATAGTATAGAGTTGTTGTTAGTTTTGGCAAGACAAAGAAGTGCCTGTATCTATTGAATTGTATATAAGAAACCTTATGATGACAATATATGGAGGGACCTAAAATTTTGAAATATTCTATGTAATTCTTTGTCTATGTCTATGAATTGTCATTTTACTTTACTTCTTCATGACTGATAATATCAATATGTTATATATTGTTTGCAAATTTTCTAGCAACTCTATTTCATTTACTATTAGTTATGAATGGGATCATATTTTCTACTTGTTAGTTCATATTGCGTGAGACTATGTTGAATCGTGAAGATTCTGGAGATCTACCTAAGTATTCTCCTTGGCCTTCCCTATCTTCTTGTCTTGGTTGCGCTTCAGGTGAGACTTCTTCTCTCTAGAGAAGATGAAAATTATAGTTCTCTATACTACTCGATGCACTTTTGTGCGTAAACTAAGAAGGACCATGTTCTGATCAATTATGCACCAACAAGTTTGAACCATTTGATTTATTAAAACCACTCATGCTCCTAGGTTAATGCTCCTAGTTGTGCTTCCCTTGAAAAATATATTATTCTTTGTTCATTGATAATTATGATAATCGAAGGAAGTCCCTCTGATTGAAGTGAGGCTCATGTTCCTAGGTGATTTTTAATGCTCATTCCTTGGCTTAAAGAAAATATCTTCCCTCCTTTCAAGATCCTATATAGGGTTTCCTCCTTGGGTAGGATAATGGTAATACTCCTAGGTTCTCTAGGTTCATGCTACTAAGGTGGATACTCTTTTCTTAGCTTAGATAATATATCCTTATATGACTCCTTTGAAAATATTACCATGAAGTAAGTCCCAAGGGTTGATGCTCCTATGGTATCCTTAACCATTCTAACCATTGATGTCTGTCAGGGTATAATAAGGATAGAAGAAAGGCCCTAGGGATAAAGATCCTAGTTTCCCTAAGTTAATGAGCCTTTCCTTTCTCTTCAATAAATTAAATCCTTCATTTTATTTCATTTTCTTTTCTTGGATGGAATTTGCATCCTTAGGAAGTATAACAAATGAATGTTTCCTTGTAAATTTTAACCATTTAAGGAAGTCTTGTCATTCTCCTAGGTTTCCTAGGTTAATTTTCTTTTCTTGACTTGAACACAATCTCATCCTTTCTCGCATTCTTTGAGGTTCCCTAGGTGGATATCCCCATTTGTGATTTCTTGGATTTAAACCTTCTTCGATGGTTCATGATACTAAGTTTGGGGGTTTTTCTGTCTCCCCCAAGATGTTGGGTAAAGACAATATTTTCTTTCCAACACTTCATTTTAATCGAGAAATACCTGATCCTATCTCACTACCAGAAACAAAGACAAGAGCTATAGTAATGGAGGTTAAGGAAATTGACTAAGTGGAAGTTTTAAGAACTACTAGTAGAGATAGACAAAGAGTATATTTAAGATCATCCAATCACAATGTCAAATTATGAAGTTCTAGAGGAAGTAGAAGACCCATTAGACATAAGGGTAGTATTTGCAGTTGAGGGTGGGATTCATTCGCTTATTATTTCCTTCTGCGCTAGTGTGAGAGAGATTTTTTTATTCCTTCATTTGAAAGTGAATTTATTTCATTCATTTCT
This sequence comes from Picea sitchensis, assembly GCA_010110895.2. Classification (NCBI taxonomy): domain Eukaryota; kingdom Viridiplantae; phylum Streptophyta; class Pinopsida; order Pinales; family Pinaceae; genus Picea; species Picea sitchensis. The sequence continues at coordinate 35,058 of SNQJ01S0013836.1, forward strand.
TTCATCATTCCTTCATGTTCTTGGGTGGGTTGGAAGGAGAGAGAGTTCCATTCCTATGCTAGGGAATTATTGCACCATCCTTGATCATGTGTTCATGGGAAATCTAACAAAGATCCATGTAAATCCGAAGTAAAATACTCTCCCTCATCCATCTAGATCCTTGGAAGGAACACTCTATTAACTTATTGGAGGAGAAGAACAATCGAGAACAAGTACCAAGGAAGTAGTTGATCAAATATAGATAACTAGTCGTAACTTGACCTATTGAAGCCATCATGTAATAACAATGACCTATATAAGAATACATCCGAATATAAATAACGTCATGGTCATTTTTCTCTCAATTTTGGTGATAGTATTCATGTTTTACTATTCTAGTTAATTTCTTGAGTATGGTTATGGTTTTTCGGGTCCATGCTTTTTCGGGTAGCCCATAGTGTTGTGTCCATGGATTGCATGTAATGTATCCTATAAAAGGCTTGGTGAACTCCATTTTAAATGGGCCTGGGGGTGAGTGGTGAAGGATTACTTATGGGCCTGGAGGTGAGTAGTAAATTCTTACATGGATGGCTTGGCTGGATTGGGTCAAGGAAATGTCCATGTTAAGGTGGAGCATTGAGACTCCATTGTAAGGTACCTTGTGGTTAGCAACAAATGTTCATATGGGTTGTCTTGGCTAGTTTTTTGGTCAAGGTTTTTTCGAATGCAAAGTTCGAGGTGGAGCAGTGCGTTCAATTTAGAAACATGGTTATGTAGAAAGGATGAAGTGTTTATAGTTTTGTAGAACATTGGCACGTCAATCATGTATTTTTATAATAGATGATGGAGGCAAGTTTATTTTTGTGTATTTTCAAGGAAGATGGTATTGAAGTGGCATGCTCAGTAATGCCAAGTTGTAGGAAGTGTTGTGGGAAGAAGCGGTTGTGTTATCTAGTAAATCGGTCACCATCAGTTGCAAAAATAATGGAACATTCTGGAAGAGGTATAAACATTATATCTGGTGATTATTCAAATATGAAATTATTTGCTTGTGATGCTTATGTTTTTTATCAACATTCTAAGTAGGACCCAAATAAAATAGGTAGATATTTTTTATGGTGGTGATGTTAAGGGATGTAGATTGTGGGATCCTATTGCCCACATAATCATCATGGAAAAAGATGAATTATTTGATGAATATGCTTTATAAAATAAAAAGTAGTAAAAGATGAAAGGTACAAAGCATGACTAGTACCAGAAGGGTATTTGGAATATATTGATTTCCATGAAAGTTTCTCACCGACTGTGTTATTACTAGCTGTAAAGTTGTTAAAATCTTGTTTCTAATCATGTTGTGTTAACACTAGTTCTGTTAGTACAACTAGATGTTAAAATTATTTTACATGCAATTTTGAATAAGGAGATGTGTATATGGAATAACTAGAAATGTTAGTTCAATATTGCAACAAAATATTCATTTGCAAACTGGGAATCGTAATGTGCCCTAAGGTAACTAGGAAATGGTACAAGATGTTTTATTCCTTCTGATTGTGAAATTTACAAGTGAATATACTCATTGTGTTTATGGTATATAAATTTTACAAGTGAATATAACCATTGTGTTTATGGTATATTTATTATCTTGGCATTAAATGTTATGCTTGTTGCAAGCAAAAGCATGTTCAATATCAACGGGCTAGCTCAGTTGGTTAGGATGTTTGATATGAAGGATCTAGGAGTAGAGAAACAAATCTTGGGCATGGAAATACACAGAGACAAGAAACATGGTAATCCTTGGTTATCACAAAAAAAGTATGTGGTGAACATACTCAGGAAGTCTGGTATGAATAATGTGAAACTGATAAAATCCCTTTGGCTTTCCATTGCAAGTTTTCTTCAGGTTTATGTCCTAACTTATGAAGAAGAAAATGGTTACATGTCTCATGTATCATATCCTATTAGGAATTTTTATGTATGTGATGAAATGGTCAGTATTTCACATGGAGTTGATGTTTTCATTAGACACATGAAAAAACAAGGTGAAGAGCATGGAAATGGGTGATGATGTTTGAGATTGAAATGTTTAAGTATTTCACATGTAATTGGTGTTGTGAGTGGATACATGGAAAAACCATGTGAAAAGTATGGAAATGGCTGATTCAATATATTATAATCAAAAAAGCAAAAGTATCACCTACAATGTTTGTAGTGATTTATTCTATGGTTATGATTGAGGAGATTTGGACAAGTGGAGACATACCTTAGGTTATGTGTTGCAAGAATTGGACAAGTGGAGATTTGGACAAGTGGAGACCTTTCTGATGGGGTATTGATCACCCCAATCATACATCGTATGAAAATTTTATGATGGCATGAAGTTGATCTATCAACTACCCCCATCGGGGCCGACAAACATTTTGACATTTCATACTCCGGGGTTAGGGTTTTTTATTTTTAATTTTTTTTAATTTATGGTTTATGTTAAAAAGGACTTTGGAGCCTCATTGTAACCATCTTCTTGCAAATGAGCGTAGTCATCACATCTCTTCTTAGAGATAACCTACCGCGATTCTAGGGAGTTCATTTCACTCTGTATATTCTTTTGCAGTCTCTACATATTTTGTTTTTTAATATAAATTGAGTATTATTGTATCTTTCTATTTGTGTCCTATTTCTATGTTTCATTTCATTCCCTCATAAATTTGGATTAGCTGGGTAAGTTCTTGGTACGTGTGTTTGGTGTGTTATGTAGTGTGTTTAGGCGTGTTAAGTAGTGTAGGTAGTATCAATTGGTTGGGTGCGTAGTTTGGCAAGTTGTTCATAGGTTGGTTGAGTAAGTAGTAAGTAGTTTTGTGTGTAGCTCGATACGTGTATTCCATGTATATCTATTAGGTTGGTTCAGTAAGTAGTAAGTAGTTTTGTACATAGTTAGGTAAGTTTTTTTGTATGCATGGTAATTCCCTTCAATCACAATTAGTTTATTCCTTTGGTAGGGTTCTGATGGTTCTATCCTTGAGGTTAATGATCCTAGGTAACTATTTAGTGCTTTTCTTAAAGAATATGTGTATCCCTTTTGTTGTTCTTTCTCCTAGGGTAAATGTTGTCGGTCATGCTCCTAGGTGACCATATATAATATCTTATTCTTGATGGTTCATGCTCATAGGTAAGGGTATGATTGAAGGTAGGCTCATGGTCATGGTCCTAGGGTGTAATATCCTAGTTGACCAACCTTTTAAGAATATATTTTCCTCAAGGTTCATGCCCCTAGTGAGTAATCTCCTAGGTGACCATGATTTCTCATTCTCCTAAGGTAAATGTTGGCATTCATGCTCCTAGGGTTCATTCCCTTAAATACTATATTATCCTTTCTTGTAATATTTCTAAACATTACACGATGTCCCTTTGACAAAATGTAGGCTAATGGTAGTGGCCCTTTAAGAATATATTTTGCTTCATGATCCCTTCTGAAACACTAATGTATTGATCCCTCTTCTATAATTCCCTTCACAAAACCTAATGTATCCTCCGCTGACTCTAGGGATGATTATTAAACCCTTTATTCATGGGTTTTGTTTGGCCGTGTGTTTTTTATTAATAGAAGCTACACAAGCAATACTACAGTCCCAATTTTGGTTAGCAAGTTGCGCAAGTCACAAGAAAGATGGATAGAGGAATGGAGAAAGAAAGAAAAATTAGTTAGAGGGACAATGCAACACCAACCCAAATAAAGAGGTTACAACAAGAACAAGAAAGAAATAAGTCAAAATCCAATTGGCTTATATATATATGAGATTTATATGACTTTAAAGGGTTGACGAGATTATCATTCACTCCATTTTAGGTTTTATTATTGTAATTAATATCCATCTTGGGAAAAAGGTAGATAGATCTCTGAAGAACGCGTTGGAGCCAAAAAATGTTGTAATAGAGTAATGACTTGTTGTAATATTGAGAAAGCAAGAAGCCTAGGATAACCTTGTTTCTCAATAGTATAGAGTTGTTGTTAGTTTTGGAAAGACCAAGCAGTGTCTATATATGTTGAATTGTATCTGAGAAACCTTTTGATGACAATATATGGAGGGACGTAAAATTTTGAAATATTATGTGTAATTCTCTATCTATGTCTATGAATTTCCATTTTACTTTACTTCTTCATGTATGATAAGATCAATATGTTATAGCTTGTTTGCAAATGTTGCTGCAACTCTGTTGTCTTTACTATTAGTTATGAATGGAATCAGATAAGCTACTTGTTAGTTCATCTTGCACAAGACTATGTTGAATATTGAAGATTCTGGAGATATACTTAAGTATTCTCCTTACCCTTCCCTATMTTCTTGTCTTGGTTGTGCTTCAGGTGAGAATTCTTCTCTCYAGAGAAGATGAAAATTMCATTGCTCTAGACTACTCGGTACCCTTTTGTCGGTAACCTAAGAAGGACCCATGTCTGATCAATTCGACGCCAACAAAATGGTTTCRTTGTCGAGACCCGCGTTAAAAGGGAACTTGTAGGTAGAATGCTTCCACCGATTCACCAATCCGATATTCACCAGTGGTGGGAGAAAAACTGCGATGCCTTCATATGGAAAGAAAGGGAGTTGCAATGAAAATCTATGAAAGATACACAGGAGGTTGTCTTTTACTCAGAGAGATCAAGTGACCAGTACAAGATATTATGGTTTAAGTTTCGAGAAGAAGTATTCCATTGGATAGATATGCTCCAAGAAGCTTCGTATTTCCAAGAACAAGTCAAGAAGACTTGAGCTTGGGATACATAAAATATTACAACGCTTCATCGGATGGATTGTCCGGTAATGAGAGCGATCGATTCATGGGTCAATACAACTCTAGAAGGATACATTATTGAATTTGTAGCTGAGATACATCAATAGTTTTCATGGGAAGAAGCGTATTGCAAGAAAGACACAAGGGGAGGACTGTTGAGATAAATCCCCTTGTGGATTAAGGTTTTCTTGATGGAGGAGGGGATGCTGACTATTTCCCTGACTGGGAGGGTAGCCTAAACAATGGATATCCACTTTGACATATGCCTTGGAACAATCAATGAATATTGAAGCCATTGCAGGATATCCAGGGAGCCAAAGAGTGACCAGACCCCCAACAGATGAAAATTTGGTGCAACTACAAGGAAAAATATTGGCACTGATAGAGAAGATTCAAGAATTGACGATACTGAGACCAAGATGACCGCAAGTCTGGTGTACCATATAATAAAAAGAGGGACATATGGTGAAAAAATGTCCATGGATGAGGGGAATGGGACCTCCTCATAATCCGATGGGACAATCACCAGGACCTAAGATAGGAGTTGTGAAAGTATCTATGAATTTACCATTCCATAACCATACCCCGTATCATGATTTTTGAGGTAATCAAGCATCATCGTTAGTTGAGTACTACGATATCTACCGAATTCATGGGAATTGGCAAACAAAGTGCCCTATTATTCAAAAGTATTCAACAATACCGAATATTGTACATTGTGAGTTCTGTGCATCTACCACGCATTCTACGAATCAGTTTAGAGCACTGGATGCACTCACCGAGAGACTGGATCGAACATCATTAAGAGAGAATGAAACCCCTCAAGGACTGGGAAGAGGTTGAGGAGGTGGAGCTGGAGGAGACTTCAGAGGAGGAAGAACCGAGGGAAGAGGACCAATTAGATTCTACAATTGTGATGAGAAAGGTCACATGACTAGGGATTGTCCTCATTTGAGGTAACCATGGTGCTCTCACTGTAGAACCAATGGGCACACAACTGAATACTTTCTAGAGCTAATTGTGAAATGCGAAGATCGGTTACGTCAATGAGGAGCTAATCTTATAATCTTAGAGATAAAGAGGGCCATCAAAGGACAACTACCTAACATTAATATCGTTAGTCAAGGAGGAGAAAAGACTGGCGCAGATGCTGATAATATGCCTAAGATCTAGAACTAAGTGCCTAAGGACGACAGGTATGACCCTCCGAAACAAAAGTTATTCTTTAAAAATGCAATAGAATTATTCCAGGGTATCACTGGCCCTGATATGGAAGAAAACACCCCTCAACTTACCATTTATCCTAAGATTGTGTAGTTCCCTGCTTCACCCCTAGCACCCCTAAATCCCATAATCTTGATAAGACAACCTGATCAGTCACAAAATGTAGTTGACCTTTGGTTTCAGTTATTTTCTGATATTCTTGGGAATGACTAGGTGATAAAAAAATTGTGTAATGCCCTATACCTACTCCTAGGAACTGACGAATCTCCGAAAACTAGAATAAGGACTAATCTTCATGAGAAGAATACTCAGAGAGTGAAAAGAAGGAAAATACAAACTAAGAAAGAGTTTAGACTAGCCACCCAGCTAGATGAGTTTGAGATTGAATATGTCATGTTAGATCTAGGATCTGATGTTAACATACTACCTAAAAAGACTTGGGAGGCTTTAGGGAAAACCTAGTTGACATAGTCACCAATCCAATTGAGAATGGCCAATTGGTATTGTATTTTCCCAATAGGAAGACTGGAGAATGTGGAGATAGATGTTGCAGGAGTGAAGACTATAGTTGATTTTGAGGTGATCGAAATCATGGGGGATAAGGAACCTTATACTACACTACTTGGTATTGATTGGTCTGATGATAACTATGTTTTCATTGACCTAAAGAAGGATACTATGAAATTTTAAGCATACAGAATAAAAGTAGTTGAACCCTTGGATCCATATGTAGGCCCTCGATATATGAACCCAATAGACAAAAATATGGAAGGAGAGTATTAAGAGTAGTTATACATTGTAAGAATAGGAACGAGAGAAGAGTACATGAATTCTAATGCCAATGGATCAATAAGTTGGAGGAGCATACAATCGGTGGATGAAGATTCATAACTAACATTTGATAGTTGGAAGCAAGGTTCATATGAAAGATTTTCAGGAAGACATGAAACTGTTAAAGCATCTATATGGGTTGGAAACGAGGTCAGGGAACATCCGATATATGATGGTAACCCAGAACTTGATAGTGTTCTGGTTAGCATGGAAGGAAATATAGTGGAGGATGAAAGGATTTTAGTTCTAGACTTATCCCTCGAGGACACCCCTGCTAGATGGTGGGCTAGTCACAAAGTCTTGATAAAGAACTGGGAGGATATGAAGAAAACCATTCGATATAGATTTCAAGGTAAGGAGCAGCTGAAATCAAAGATGCAGATGGATTTCCAAGATGCACAACTGTCCAATGGATAGTCTGATCCTAAAACACATATTGAACAATGCATGAGACCGTGGCAAGTTGCGGAAATACCATCTCGCTTGTGGGTTCAAGTATTTCCCTATTCACTAGGTCTGATTCTGAAATCCTAGTACATCCATGAAGAGACCAGAAGGGAGACTGAAAAGTGGAAAACATTGGCAGACCAATTCTGCAAGGACTTCTCTTTTACAAGTAAGTACCTTGAGCTTAAGATAGTCCTGCAAAGAATTAAAAAATTKCTTTTTACCGATGCTTGTAAATGAAATTCAGACCTAGTTGTAGGTTCCAATCATATTAAAGTGATTCAGTCTAACCTTCTCCTGACACAGACAAGACACCCATGAAATTCTATAAGATTGAGAAGGATTTGGAAAACCCAGATGATTTACAAGAACTAAGAAACTTAGCCATTAAGGAAACAAAAGAAAGAAGAGAAATCCATAACACCATACCCAACGAGACTGAGAGTTATTATAATCATCCATTGAAGTTGTGAAAAGTAAACATAGGAACTACAAAGAAAACAAAGATAACTATGGTAGGAAATTACTAGGATGAGAAAACTAGCCAAGAAATACATAGCCTTTGGCGGGAGTATGAGGAGTTATTCCCAAAGACATTTTCAGAGCTAAAAGGGATTAAAGGAGCTATGGGAGAGATGAAAATTAAACTAAAACTGGGATAAAAACTTGTAAGGCATAGACCATATTGTCTTAAACTCATGGTGAAAGAGAAGGTTAAGAGGGAAATAAACAAGATGCTTGAGGCCAGACTTATTTTCCCAGTGGAAGAAGTACACTGAGTTAGCCCCATAGTTATCCAGAGAAAGAAAGGTACATAGGAAATTAGGGTATGTGTAGACTACAAAAGGCTTAAATCTACCTGTGTGCATGAACCTTGTTCAACACCTTTTACTGACAAGGTGATAGAGAAGGCTTCAGGGAATGTATCTTACTCATTTACAGATGGATTTTCGTGGTATCACCAAGTGATAATTGTCGAAGAAGACAAAAGGAAGACCACATTCATAACATAATGGGGGTCACTTGCATACAATGTGATGCCCTTTAGCCTAAAGAACACTCCTGCAGTTTTTTCTCGGATTGTAATAGCAATCTTCCGATAATTTATTCACAAATTTATAGAAGTTTATATGGACGATTGGATGATATACAATCTTCTTAAAGAACATGTACTGATATTTTGGTTGATGTTTGATAGATGTATGGAATTGCAGATATCTTTGAACCTTAGAAAGTGTATCTTTTGTGTGCCACATGGAAATTTGTTAGGCCACATAGAATTTCGAGAAGGAGTACTAGTAGACCCATACAAAGTTGTGGTCATTGTGAGCATGCCAACACCTATGAGCTCTAAAAAAAATTTCTCCATGATGGGGCACACAAGGTACTATCACAGTTTTATCAGAAGGTATGTGAATATTACTACACCCCTGAAAAATCTGCTAAAGAAGTCGGAAGTGTTCTAGTGGACACCGAAGTGTGATAAAGTGTTTGACATCCTGAAGGAAAATCTCATCACAACATCTATTCTGATATTTCCGAACTGGGAAAATGAATTTCATGTGCATGTGGATGCATCAGGTATTGTGTTGGAAGCCATCTTAGTGCAACCAGGAGATGGACCCATGGATGATCCCATCTACTTTTCTAGCAGGAAGTTGTCACAAGATAAGCACAAGTATACAACCACATAAAGGGAGGGTTTAGCTATGATTTACGCTCTACAGAATTTTAGACATTACTTGTTAGGGTCTCATTTTAAATTTTTTACTAATCATTCCATGTTAAAATATATAGTTAACAAGACTGTCTTGGAAGGAAGAATTTGTTGATGGTTGTTACTATTTAAAGAATTTTCATTTGAGGTGATCATCAAACCTAGAAGATACAACATGGGCCCTGATCACCTGTCCAGATTAGAGTCAGGAGAAAGTGGCAAAGTAGTCGATGATCAGATCTCATATGCATACTTGTTCCGGGTTGAGGTCGTACTAGAATACCTGGAAGACATAGCAGTTTTCCAAAGTATAGGGTCCTACCCAGAAACGTACTCCACAACTTAGAAATGCCATATGGTGGTTTGATAAGAATACTACCAATTTATTGTGGGGAAATTGTATGATTTGGCCCTATATAGTATCTTTAGGAGGTGTGTCTTAGACCACGAAAGACAAGGCATATTGTGGGAGTCCCACATTAGAGTTGCGGGAGGCCATGTTGGAGGAAAGGACACTACATAGATAGTCTTCCAAGATCAATCATGGTGCACCACACTCTTCAAGGATGCGAAGGAATATGATATGTATTGCAATGTCTATTAGATAGTAAGCAAGCCATCACGACAAGATGAATTTCCTCTTCAGCCAGTTCGAGCTCTGTAGCATTTGATAAGTGGGAGATTGATTTCATTCGGCCGATAAACCCCACGGCTAAGCACTCAAAGTCCAGGTATATTATTACTGCAACTAATTATCTTACATAATGGGTTGAGGCAGAAACTATTCAGGATTGGTCGACCAATACTGCTACCAGGTTTATTTTTAAAAGCATTATCACTCGGTTTGGATGTCCTAGGAGTCTGACTAGTGATCAGGGTGGTCATTTTATCAGTATTACAATATCAAATCTTACAACAAAGTTCTTAATCCAACATCATAAAAGTATCCCATACCACCCACAAGCCAATGACACAATAGAAGCATTTACCAAGAGTCTAGGGAGAGGATTAATGAAGGTTTGTTGCACAAACAGGAAAAATTTGGATGACAAGGTTCAAGTAGTTTTATGGGCTTACAACACAACCATGAAGAAGCTCCACAAGTATACTCCATTTCAGCTAGTCTATGGGAAAGAGGTTGTGGTACTTTCATAGTTCATTACCCTGAGTCTATACATCACACATATTGCACACATGTCAAAGGCTGAATCAGTTGCGTAGAGGGTTACAGAGTTACAAGAACTTGATGAGACCAGGTTGTTAGCATACTTTCATCAATTAGTTGAGAAAGCAAGGCATAAGGCTTGGCATGACAGGAACACTAACACTAAAACATTCACGTAAGGAGATAAGGTCCTACTTTATGACAGTCGATACCAGAAATATTCAGGTAAGTTGTGCATGCAATGTTTGCGCCCATTTATAGTTGCAGAGATCTGCCACTCTATCGCAGTTAGACTAGCACAACTGGATGGTAAACTTTGACCGGGATGGATGAATGGCACTCACCTAAAACCCTATATCTGTAAGAACTAACCTAAAGGGTTGTTTTATAGTCCAAGGGAGAATGTATAATACTTAGATTTGAATTTTTGCAAAATTTTTTGTTGTTTTTTTAATTCAGCTAATAAAGTCGGAGTGTGCATTGTTGTGACGCGACATGTATTTCGATTTTCCATCTAAGCATTACTTTCATACAGAACTGCTTACTCAACAGTGTAGGATGAAAAGAGCCACGATTCCATTAACTAAAGTCATTAAATGTGACAGGGACCCCATTGTGTTCAGAGGAGGGTGAATCTAAACACAATCCTAGTCCATGTGCCACACAAACCCAGTACAGTCATAGCCTTTATGACTACTAAAATAACTTGTCTAAACGTTGTTAGAACATAAAGCTATGATACATGAATATTCCATCGTTATTCATGCCAGGGTTCTCATCCATTCAAATGGTAAGGTCTGAAGTCAACCACGTCCCCAACCAACTAGTTCAGTAAATGCTAGAATCACCCAATAGATTTACCCCGTTAACAGTCCTGTCAGACAACTCATCTCCCAATTGCATCTATTTGATTAATGATGAGTGGCCTTAGAAGTTATTAGAGAAATTATCAGTTAATCCTGAGTATAAGGTTATGTGAACTCAGTGTAAGACGTGTTGTTTCCGAGAGAGAACTTTGTGCCTTGCGATTTTTGAATTTTAGCAATGCCTGTGCAATCCCTCAACCCTCAATCGTGATCTCGAATCCCAATTAGCATGTCGAAGTCTGTTAATATTCCAGAGTCACTATGCCAAGATCTACAAGAATCATGAGTTATGCTTCCAAAGATGCAGTGTCTGATGAGCCATGTGATCCCCGAGTTGAGATCGTGGATGATCTCAAGGGAAAGGTTGAGCAGGTGAAACTCCTTGACCTCGACCTAACAAACCAGGTCGGGTTCTCACTAATGAACTTTAGTGTATTCTAGGACTTAGCTCCAGATACAATGGGAGGGATGCAATTCATCCCAAAGCCATAATTCATCAATTTTTTCAACTCCAGCATCATGAATCTCATAGATTTATCAGTGTTCGACATGTTTGGTGAGGTTGTGAGGTGTACCAAGTTCCTCATGAGCTAGGTACATGACATGATTCTATGGCTCGATAGAAATTACCCAATTCATGAGGAGGATATACATCAAATTACTGGATTATTTCTTGAAGGTGAGGATGTGTCAAAAGGGTTTCAAGGCCCAAGTAAGCATGGGAAGAAAAAGGGCGAGCCCAACGTGTATTAGAAGTTCCATACACAAAGAGGGGGGTGCACCGCCAAGATTGACCCCATTCTCCAAGACACAGTCATGACCGCTTTCTACATAATTGTTAGCAAGGTCATGCATTCATATTACAAAGGTGAATCCACATTAGATGCCCTATCAATGGTAGTTTTTTGTGCCAACGACGTTGTCTTCAATTGATGCAGTTAGCTTGTGGAAGAACAGTTGGTATCCTATGAGGAGGCACAGGAGAAGGGCACAACATTTACAAATGGGTACTTGTTGGTTGCATTATCCATGTGGAAGTGGACGTAACCCCCAGGTATACCACTATCACCAACAGACAAGGGATGTCTAGAAAATATGTTTGAACCTTGACATTCAAGGTCAGACTAAAAGAATACAGAATTCAACAGTGTTGAATTCCTAAAATGGTAAAAAGGGATAATAGATGCAACTAAGAGGTTGTGCATACCTCAGGAATTGCTCAACCTAAACACGCGCAACATCGTGTTCAGCATGAACCACTACCACACCTTTTTCTTGCCAAGGCATGCCAATTTAGAAGACTTTCACTCCCGGATGATGTCGTTCTACCTAGATGAAGAGGCATTTGAAAACAAGGTAATGTCATGGCTAGGAATTAAGCGCAACCCACGCAAGTTGGGGATGCATTATCTTCTACCCCCGGAGCTCCTGAAGAAAAGGTGTCAGGAAGAAGCAGTTGGGCCGAGTTTCGATCTAGCAACACTAGTAGCAAAGAAGAAAAAGGATGAGATGCCATACGACTCTGAGACAAAGGAGGACGAGATACCTCTAGATTGCAAGGAGAGAACACTGCCAGTTTTCCCGTAGCTTATAGACTAGGTTGTCCTCTCAGGTAAGGATGCCAATGCTATCCTTATTGTTTCTTTCATAAGAGATGACATGCCCACAAAGCCTCGGACAAGGGTTTCCCCTATTAATTTGTTGAATCCGCAATCGATATCATCGTCTTTACCTCATACGAGAGTCCCCACCTGTGTTGCGTAGACGGTGGTTCACATCACTGATGACCCTAAACCGGACACCACTACATCCACCACCATAATCACCAAACAAACCCCATCACCACAACAACCTCCATCACCCCCACAACCAAACTCGCAACCGCAAGAAACAACCATCCCACCCCAAACCACTAAACCTGAGCTTATGCAGTTGGACCCCCCCGAACTTCTTGAGCATATACCAAAACTCACTTGTCTTCCCCACAAAGTCCCAACCCATTCCATTGTCCCATTTGTACCAATTAAGAACACTCTCCCTTCAACGGAGATTCAAATTGTACCAATATTGCAAGTCCCAAGCCCTCAGTGCACTCCCTCAACAATCAATGTTAAGGGTGGTATTAAAGGAAGCAGAACTATAGAAACAGTGGTATAAAAACAAGAAGAAGTAACAGAGGTTCAGAAGGAACCTAAATTAACATGTGAACAGAGTGCAACTTTGTTACAAGAACAACTGGAGATAGTACTCCAAAATCCACAATACTGTGTAGAGCTGGTGCAACTCTTCTTGGTGAAAGAAGAGTTGCTCCCATTCCTTCCACCAACAGTAAGGATGAAACTTGAAGAGATGCCACAACTTCCATCTACAGGGGAGGAAGAGGTGGATACACCATCAGAGCATTAGATGGCTAGTGGACTCCCACTGTAAGTCTGATTACCCAGGGAGACCACTACTTCCTCTGGTGACCTCGCCTAGTGGCCAACAACGCATTTAATAGGAATGATCAAAGCCTCAGCTGATCAATTGGAGCAGAGGCTACATCAAGCCGAGCAAGATGCATAGTTTTCAAAGGAGGAAGCACTCCTTTCCTAAGCACGCTGGACACAAGAAGGATATGAAAAGATCTAGGCGAAGCAGAAACTGGAAAGAGTCCAGGAGAATCTTGTAGAAGCCTAGATAGAGATTTGAAAGGTAGCACCACAACTTCTTGAATCCATTGTAGCATGCGATTCAGTGAAAAACATCGGGCTACTCCAGGTATCATGCTAAGAGCTGGTCATTCGCATAGAGAACCTGGAAGCACATCTGTGAGATATTCAACGTGAAGTAGAGAAGTGACCTCAAAAGTTTCAAGAGAAAATGGAAAGAGTTTTGGTTGAAGGGAACAAGGCCAGAGTAACTCTGCATCGAAGAACTGCAGAGTGCACAAAGATTTTTCAATAGGTTAGTGACTGGATGGCAATTATAGCACAGTGCAACTAGACTCTGGAGGACTTGCGTGTGAAGGTATGGTCACTCAACGAAGAGGACGCCATTACATTGTATCCTCTAGAACAACATGAAAAATATGACCAGATCCATCAAAATAACAATGAGCTAAATTCTTTATATGAGACCCAGTCAGTGGCTAAGAGAGAGCTATGCAATTTCCAACTAGTTGTCTAGAAAACCTACTTGCAGATACACTAGATGGATGCTACAGCTGATTCAAAGTGGAACACTTTCATTGCGTCTAAACCCAAGGGATTCATTACAGACACAACTCAGCAGTTCCTGGCCAAAGCTTCGTTGTTGGCTAGAAAATGACAGGATAAAGATGACAACCTCCAATGCATAAGGAAGAGAGCCGTAGAGTTGGTTATGGAGTTGGGCCCTTCGTTTGAAGAGGTGGAAGAAGAAAGTGCTCAAGAAAAATATGGAAGTAGATAAGAGAAAGAGGAGAAAGTAAAGTAACAAGCCCTACCAAAAACCATAGAAGAACCAAGGACTTGACTCGAGAGAGATTCAAGGATTATGGTAGGAGCATGTTGGGCCCTTCATTTTTTATTAGTAGAAGTTGCGCAAGAAATACTAAATTCCCAATTTTGGTTAGCAAGTTGTGCAAGTCACAAGAAAGATGGACAAAGGAATGGAGAAATAAATTAGAAAATGGTTAGAGGTATAGCGCAACACCATCCCAAAGAAAGAGGTTATAACAAGAACAAGAAAGAAAGAAGTCGAAATCCAACTGGCTTATATTTACAAGATGTATATGATTTTAAAGGGTTGACGACATTATCATTCACTCCATTTTAGGTTATGTTATTGTAATTAATATCCATCTTGGGAAAAGGGTAGATAGAGCTCTGAAGAATGAGTTGGAGCCATAAAAGGTTGTAACAGAGTAATGACTTGTTGTAATATCGAGAAATAAAGATGCCTGGGATAACCTTGTTTCTCAATAGTATAGAGTTGTTGTTAGTTTTGGCAAGACAAAGCAGTTTCTATATCTGTTGAATCATATATGAGAAACCTTTTGATGACAATATATGGAGGGACCTAAAATTTTGAAATATTCTATGCAATTCTTTGTCTATGTCTATGAATTGTCATTTTACTTTACTTCTTCATGACTGATAATATCAATATGTTATATCTTGTTTGAAAATGTTATATCAACTCTATTGTATTTACTATTAGTTATGAATGGGATCATATCTACTACTTGTTAGCTCATATTTCGCGAGACTATGTTGAATCTTGAAGATTCTGGAGATCTACCTAAGTATTATCCTTAGCCTTCCCTATCTTCTTGTCTTGGTTGCACTTCGGGTGATACTTCTTCTCTATAGAGAAGATGAAAATTCCAATGCTCTATACTACTCGGTGCCCTTTTGTGTGTAACCAAAGAAGGACCCTATTCTGATCAATTATGCACCAACAAGTTTGAACCATTTGATTTATTTAAACCACTCATGCTCCTAGGTTAATGCTCCTAGTTGTGCTTCCCTTGAAAAATATATTATTCTTTGTTCATTGGTAATTATGATAATCGAAGGAAGTCCCTTTGATTGAAGTGAGGCTCATGTTCCTAGGTGATTTTTAATTCTCATTCCTTGGCTTAAAGAAAATCTCTTCCCTCCTTTCAAGATCCTATGTAGGCTTTCCTCCTTGGGTAGGATAATGGTAATACGCCTAGGTTCTCTACGTTCATGCTACTAAGGTGGATACTCTTTTCTTAGCTTAGATAATATATCCTTATATGAATCCTTTGAAAATCTTACCATGAAGTAAGTCCCAAGGGATGATTCTCCTACGGTATCTTTAACCATTCTAACCATTGATATCTGTCAGGGTATAATAACGATAGAAGGAATGCCCTAGGCATAAAGCTACTAGTTTCCCTAAGTTAATGGGCCTTTCCTTTCTCTTCAATAAATTAAATCCTTCATTTTATTTTATTTTCTTTGCTTGGCTGGAATTTGCATCTTTAGGAAGTATAACAAATGAATGTTTCCTTGTAAATTTTAACCATTTAAGGAAGTCCTGTCATGATCCTAGGTTAATTTTATTTTCTTGCCTTGAACACAATCTCATCCTTTCTCTCCTTCTTTTAGGTTCCCTAGGTGGATATCCCATTTTTGATTTCTTGTATTTAAGCCTTCTTCGATGGTTCATGATACTAAGTTTGGGGGTTGTTCTATCTCCCCCAAGATGTCGTGTAAAGACAATATTTTCTTTGCAACACTTCATTTTAATTGAGAAATACCTAATCCTATCTCACTACCAGAAACAAAGACAAGAGCTATAGTAGTGGAGGTTAAGGAAGTTGACTGAGTGAAAGTTTTAAGCACTACTAGTAGATATAGACAAAGAGTATATTTAAGATCATCCAATCACAATGTCAAATTATGAAGTTCTAGAGGAAGTAGAAGACCCATTAGACATAAGGGTAGTATTTGCAATTGAGGGTGGGATTCATTCGCTTATTATTTCCTTCTGCGCTAGAGTGAGAGAGAATTTTGTATTCCTTCATTTGAAAGTGAATTTATTTCATTCATCATTCCTTCATGTGCTTTGGTGGGTTGGAAGGAGAGAGAGTTTCCTTCCTATGCTAGGGAATTATTGCACCATCCTTGATCATGTGTTCATGGTAAATCTAACAAAAATCCATGTAAATCCGAAGTAAAATACTCTCCCTCAGCCAGTTGGATCCTTGGAAGGAACACTCTATCAACTTATTGGAGGATAAGAACAATCAGTAACAAGTCCCAAGAAAGTAGTTGATCAAATATAAATAACTAGTTGTAACTTGATCTATTGAAGCCATCATGTAATAACAATGACCTATATAAGAATACATCCTAATATAAATAAAGTCATGGTCATTTTTCTCTCAATTTTGGTGATAGTATTCATGTTTTACTATTCTAGTTAATTTCCTGAGTATGGTTATGGTTTTTCAGGTCCATGTTTTTTCGGGTAGCCCATAGTATTGTGTCCATGGATTGCATCTAATTTAGCCTATAAAAGGCTTGGTGAAATCCATTGTAAATTGGCCTGGGGGTGAGTGGTGAAGGATTACTTATGGGCCTAGAGGTGAGTAGTAAATTCTTACTTGGACGGCTTGGTTGGATTGGGTCAAGGAAATGTCCATGTTAAGGTGGAGCATTGAGAATCCATTGTAAGGTACCTTGTGGTTAGCAAAAAAAATCACATGGGTTGTCTTGGCCAATTTTTTGGTCAAGGTTCTTTTGAATGCAAAGTTCGAGGTGGAGGAGTGCATTCAATTTAGAAAGGTGGTTCTGTAGAAAGGATGAAGTGTTTATAGTTTTGTAGAACATTGGCACGTCAATGATGTATTTTTATAATAACTGATGGAGGGAATTTTATTTTTGTGGATTTTCAAGGAAGATGGGATTGAAGTGGCATGCTCAGTAATGCCAAGTTGTAGGAAGTGTTGTGGGAATAAGCGGTTGTGTTATCTAGTAAATCGGTCACCATCAGTTGCAAAAATAATGGAACATTCTGGAAGAGGTATAAACATTATATCTCGTGATTATTCAAATATGAAATTATTTTCTTGTGAAGCTTATGTTTTTTATCAACATTCTAAGTAGGACCCAAATAAAATAGGTAGATATTTGTTATGGTGGTGATGTTAAGGGATGCAGATTGTGGGATCCTATTGCCCACATAATCATCATGGAAAAAGATGAATTATTTGATGAATATGCTTTATAAAATAAAAAATAGTAAAAGATGAAAGGTACAAAGCATGACTAGTAGAAAAAGGGTATTTGGAATATATTGATTTCCATGAAAGTTTCTCACCGGCTGCGTTATTACTCGCTGTGTTACTTTATCTTGAGTTAATACAACTAGATGTTAAAATTATTTTACATTCAATTTTGAGTAAGGAGATATATATGGAACAACTAGAAATGTTAGTTCGGTATTGCAACAAAATATTTATTTGCAAACTCAGGAATCATTGTATGGCATAAGGTAACTTGGAAATGCTACAAGATGTTTTATTCCTTCATGGTGTGCCAAATTTTACAAGAAGTGAATATAACAATTTTGTTTATGGTATATTTATTATCTTGGCATTAAATGTTATGCTTGTTGCAAGAAAAAGCATGTTCAATATCAACGGGCTGGCTCAGTTGGTTGGGATGTTTGATATGAAGGATCTAGGAGTAGCGAAACAAATCTTGGGTATAGAAATACACATAGACAAGAAACATGGTAATCCTTGGTTATCACAAAAAAAGTATGTGGTGAAGATACTCACGAAGTCCGGTATGAATAATGTGAAACTGATAAAATCCCTTCGGCTTTCCATTGCAAGTTTTCTTTAGGTTTATGTCATAACTTACGAAGAAGAAAATGGTTACATGCCTCATGTATCATATCCTAGTAGGAATTTTGATGTATGTGATGAAATGGTCAGTATTTCAGATGGAGTTGGTGTTTTCATTAGACACATGAAAAAACCAGGTGAAGAGCATGGAAATGGGTGATGATGATTGAGATCGAAATGTTTAAGTATTTCACATGCAATTGGTGTTGTGAGTGGATACATGGAAAAACCATGCAAAAAGTATGGAAATAGTTGATTCAATATATTATAATCAAAAAAACAAAAGTATCACCTACAAGGTTTGTAGTGATTTATTTTATGGTTATGATTGAGGAGATTTGGACAAGAGGAGACCTACCTCGGGTTATGTCTTGCAAGAATGCAAGGATGTATTGGGTAAGTTTTGACAAGTACATGACAAGGTGTTCTATGGTGGTGAAAGAGTTGTGCATTTGACTAACAATATAGCATATGAAAATGGGACAATACATTGTTTTGTTAGACATGTTACTAATGGAGGTAGAAGGCAGAATGGTCCATACTAGAGAAAATTGTACATAGATGTTCTTGTAATCAATATTGTTAGAGAAGTTATGGAGCTCTCATAGTGTTTGGATTCTCTTGGCTTGCAAAAGAGGTGATGAATGGGGTTGGGAAATTTATCAAGTAAAATATTTGATAGTTTGTATAACGAAGGAAGTTCGTGAATTGATGTAACCAAAGCAAGTTCTTGAACTGATGTAATGATCTAACCTATATTGTATATATACATAAAGCCTCTAAGGACATTTGGAAGGTGGGGTAAACCTGATTGTAAGCCTCTTGAATAATAAAAGATAGTGATACCTTGCCGTGTGAATGTTTCCTTCACACATTCTCAGGTTTTACTAAGTAAATGTTATGTATTATCTGAGTGACCATAATCTAAATACCAACCATTCATAAAGATTATTACTTTTTAGTAATTAGTACATTTTAGTATAATTTTCTATGTGACATTGTTTTATATGTCTAATGGGATTTGTCTTTTTATATTTTGTTGTGTTTGGCAAATGGACTACTATTTTCAATTTTTTTTTTTTATGATATTACCATATAAAAACAATTTGACTAAAATGATTTTTTTTATATAAATATTATGTCTCTGTGAGTTTTTATTATGCCAAAATATTTTTGTGTAAAAATTAAAGTGGAATTTATAAAAAAAACAATAATGAAAAACTCAATGATAGAATTATGCTCAACATTGAATAGCCTAGATAAATATTTTCAAACATTGTATTTAGTGGTAATTGTAATGGTAAAAACATAATTCTCGAGGACAATTCCCTGGAATGTAATTTATATAATTACAAAGACCTTATAACTACGTAGATAAACAATTCTTGTGGATGACTCCATAAAAAGTAATGTATAAAACAATGAAAATATCTCTATATTTACAAAGAAATAATTATGAACACTAATAAGTAATGTGGAATCCATTTTAAAACCTTAACATTATAGGTATCAATATCATTTTTCAGAATTTCCATTATCCATTTTCAAAAGTGGTAATGTGGAATCCATTTTAAAACCTTGGCATTATATGTATCAATGTCATTTTTCAAAATTGAAAATAACATTTTTTTTCTCTGGTTTGTGGGGGCAGCTGGATGGGATGATCATCGGGTTAACCTAGACTCCTGAACACCGGCCTATCCTCCAAAGGTGTGGATTCCTGAGATAGCCCAGATTTATCTCTCTCAACACATCCAGTCCACTCAATATATCTATCTCTCAATTCCTCCATATTATATGTATCAATGTCATTTGTCAAAATTGCAAATAACATTTTGTTTCAAAGTGCAAAATCCAGTTTGAAAAATATCAATATCTATCTAAAAGGTCAAAATCAATTTAAAAAAAAATGTAGTTATCAAACCTGATATTCACTCTCTTCAAACACGGATTAAAATGGAATTGTTTCAAATTTAACAAAACAGGAGTTATAAACAACTAAAAGCTCATATTCAATATGATTCAATTAGAACCAAATGCAAATGCATGAAACCTAACGATGAATACATTTGAAGTAGAAGGGCCCTGAATATAGAGGCCTTATTAGGACCTGCAGACATTGTAAACTTATATTATGCACACTGTTCTTATTCTTCCATAGAGACCGGTCTTGAAGAAGCCTGTAAATCGCATGTCAATACGGGTCTAGGCTTATATTTTATTTAAGGCGTGAAGAAACAACGCTCTACTTGTGATCTAGATAACTTGGAAATTGGCGGATTATAATCCTAATTAGGGGAAATTTTAGTACAAATTGCCATTTCAAATCCCTAACAGATTTATAGCGCCCATGAAATAAGGATGTTGGCAATCATTTCCACATGCCTTGATGCGTCGGGGGTGCTGTCATGGCCATCCCGCCATGCGTTGCTCGCATCCTTTCCATATTTACAGCCCACCCTGTAACATAAACCAAACCAAGTCCTACGTCAGTAACATCGGAATAACATGTACAAATACAACTCGTAACTACCCATATCTAAATACATTACCGAGAGCCGGATCCAAGCCTTTATTTTTTAGCTCTTTGTATTCCTGGCACAGAGCACAGGGCTCACAAAAACAGTGAACAAGGCAGTCTCCACAAGGATCTTCTTCCAAGTTGAATTTGGCGCGCAGTTTCTTTCGGTAGAAACAGGAATAACAGGGGTTACAGCCCACGAGCATCAGCAGATAGTACACCACTCCGCTAACACCGCATGCTGTAAACATTTCCATACAAAGTTCAGAAAGAGAAAACTGTTTTAATAATTTAAGTGACAAGGATAACAAATATATAAAGTTTATGAAGAGATTAAATCTTTTATCATTAAATTTATACATCGTTATTTGCCTATAAGAGATCCATTCATTTGTCATTTTTGCATCAATTTTTTACATTGCAAATAATTCTTAAGAACCAGAATATCTCTGCGCATAACAAATTGAAGATGAATCTTTATTTAATTTACTTACAGGTAGAACCGTTGTCGAGAATCTCAGCTATCCGTCCAAAGGTGATGCATGGGCAGCAACATGTGAGGCAACCTTCAATACTCGTGACATTGTTACAACTCATTAATTGTACAGATAACATAGAAATGCAATACAGGCGCCTGTTTTATTATTTTACTTGTCAAGCATTACAATAAAAAAATATAAAAATGAGACTATGTATATGAATAGAATGTATACATACAGGTGCTAAAATCTTCACCGCAAGCACAGAGGCCAGTGGTCCATGCGGAGGGATTATTAACATTAGCATTTTGAGCCCGACCACCAGGACTTGCAGGAGGGTACATCTTCGCAATGAAAATTGAAAATTCAGTTGCCCTGAATCAATTAGTAAAGCAGTTTGTTTTCTTCTGCTGCTGCGGCCTGTCCGTCCATATCTAGACTACCATACCATGTTATAGAGAATGGTATGGTTATGTCTTATGATACGTATCTGGACGTCAGATCATGAGGTAATGAATGACGATAATGAATCGCTGCCCTACCGAAAATGAATTGTTTCGTCTCACTCATGGAAATTTACAATTACAATGTCAGATTCCAGGTTGGTGAAATTGTTTGATTCCTTTAAGTGATTATTTTTATAATGAAATAATGAAAGTATTATAAAAAAAATTTAACACCCTAAATTAAATAATAAAAAATAATGATTTGATCAACATATTAAATTTATTTCTAACATTCAAAAATAAATTTTAAATAACAATAAAAAAATGATTTGATACAAATACCAACATAATCAAACCAAAAAACCAAAACTTAAAAGAGTTAGACAACCGCAGTCTATGACTTGTGGTAGAAGGCGTTCATGGAAGCCGTAATTAACAATGTATGCAAAGAAAGAGTTGACCTGGGACTGCGGTTACATGGAGGAGACGTTTACGAAGACCAAAACGAATAATTTATAACATGATATTTCTTTTCATTGGAATGTTTCTCCCTGACAAATAATTTATAGCTGTTACCATGATCTTTCTCTTTCATTGGAAGGTTCCTCAATGGACAGGGTTACATTTTTGTCTTATTTTGCAATGTTACTTCTTGGTGGTTGGCATTATATTTTTATTTGACGAGTAGGGTTACAGTTTTGTCTTCATCTTGCAATGTTACTTTGTAGTTGTTGGCATTATATTTTTATTTGATCAGTAGGTGACATTTTTGTCTTCATCTTGCAATGGTGACATTTTTGTCTTCATCTTGCAATGGTATTTCGTGGTTGTTGGCAATACATTTTTGTTTCACTACTATTAATTATATTTAGTAGTTGTTATCAGTCTAAACATTTAAAAAAAAAAACATAATAATAATTATTATAATTAATAACTATATATATATAATTAACATGTATCTAAAATTTATATAATTCTAATTAATATTTAAAGTTGATTATATTTATTATTAATATTTATATAAATTTATATTTAAATAACCACTGATATTTTTATATTTAAATAATTCATGTGTATTTATCACATTTCAATTTTATATTTCTCTGCGGTTTTGAACTGGAATAATATTTCTCTGCGGTTTTGAACAGGAATAATATTTCTCGAACGGAAATAATATTTCTCAGCGGTTTCGAACGGGAATATTACTTCTCTGCGGTTTTGAAATTAATATTTCTCCGGTTTGGAACGAGCATAGTAGATCTCTGCGGTTTTGAAATTATATCTGTGGGGTTTTGAACGCGAATAATACTTCTCTTTTTATTTTATTTTTTTTAAGATTATATATCTAGGGTTTTCAACTCAAATAATATTTTAATTTCTAAGATTATATATCTAGGGTTTTCAACTCAAATAATATTTTAATTTCTAAGATTATATATCTAGGGTTTTGAACAAGAATAATATTTATTTTTTTAATTTATTTTTTAGGAGATATTTTATTTCTAAGATTATATATCTTTGTAGTTTTTACCTTTTTTACCCAGTAGTTTCTCTGGACTTCTTACTTTGATTCAATTTTAATTTTACGTAAAGAGATTTAAATATATATATATATATATATATATATATATATTATTTTATGTTTCAGAAATAAAAGTTGATTTGAGAGATAAAGTCAAT
>SNQJ01S0013836.1:62249-87980 GCA_010110895.2 Picea sitchensis
GAATATTGGAAGAAACCATTTTGCAGAATAAAGATACTATTAGAAAAAACGTCAAATCAAAATTTAAGGAAAAAATGTGGTGTGGTAAAGAGTTAGAGGAAAAATGAAAATTAAGGTATTATAAAGATGTAATCAACCCTAATATAGAAGATCAAAATTATCTATCTATTTTGCCAAGTGTAAATAAAAAAATAAGCATTGCGAAGATAAGAACAAATTCTCACGAGCTCCATAGTGAAACTGGGCGTTGGTCAATTCCTAAAACGCCATGGGATGAAAGAGTGTGTCACCTTTGTGACACTAAGAAGGTTGAAAATGAAAAGCACTTTCTCTTAGATTGTCCAGCCTATACCCATATTAGATCTCATTTTCAAAATATTGATCACACTACCAACCTTCCTAACCTCTTAACCCAACAAAAGTATGGTGATCTTGGAAAGCTTCTCTTAATGCTTTTCAAGAACATAAACAAAATTCTAAAGAATCACAAGTAATCACTTACCCTCTTAAGGTCCGAGAGACCAATTAGGTCTTAGTGGGCGTTAATCATCATCATCATCATCATATAGTTATAATTAATGTAAGGTTGATTCTCATGATGATGATTTTAATGTCTATAAAGAACAATTGGTCTATTGTAGAAGGTAAACAACATAGAAAAACATAATAATTATTGTACTTAGTGATTATTGGTATTACACTTTTATTTTGTTGGCCAGTATAAACAAGGTAGAAAATAATAATAATAATTTATAATTAATGTTTATATAAATTTATATAGTTGTAATTAATGTAAAGTTGACTATATTTATAATTAATATTTTTATAAAATTTATATCATTGTAATAAATATAAAGTTGACTATATTTATTATTAGTATTTATAGAAATTGATATAGTTATTATTAATAACACTATATGATTAAGAACAAGTGTTTCCTCCTAAGAGGTCACAAGTTCAAATTCAGAGGAGGGTAGGGTATGTATACCTATGTAGACTTTACTAGTCAAATCGCTGCGCTGAGGGTGTCTCATACACCAATTTGGTGTTTGGCTTGGCACTCACCTTAAAAAATATATTATTATTATTATTATTATTATAAGGTTGAGTATGATGATGATGATGATGATTTTAATGTCTAATAGGACCAAATGGTGTACCTAACCTTGAAAAGGTAATTGTATTTGTATGCTAAGTTTGCAATAGTTTTGTATTTGTATTTGTATTTGTATTGACATTTGAATATTGCGAGAAGCGTTCCAAGATCACCATAGTTTTGATGACTTAGGAGGTTAGGAAGATTTGTATTAAGGTAAATGTTCTTAAATTGGAATCTAATATGGGTATAGGAATGACAATCTAAGAGGAAGTGTTTCTCATCTTCTACCCTCTTAGTGTCACAAATATGATAGATTCTTTCATCTCATAATGTTTTGGGAATTGTCCAACGCCGAGTTTCACTATGTAGCTTGTGAGAGTTTGTTCTTATTTTAGCAATGTTGATTTTCTTCTTTTCACTTCTCAAAACTAAGAGGTACTTTTGATATTCTAAATTAGGGTTGACCACCTTCTTGTAGTATCTTAATTTCATTTTATCCACTAATTTTTTATCACACCACATATTATCCTYAAATTCAGAAGTGACAATATTTGTGATATTCTCGGCATTATGCAATATCGTGTCTTCTTGTATTATCCAATGATTTATCCAAGATTTCACATCTTTATGCCATCCTCGCTTGAGTTGGTGGTGGGTTTTCCTAKATTTTGAAGCAGTTTTGGGGGGCCTCTTGTCATCCATGTTTTTTTTTTCTTGTTCTTSTTATAAGTTAGGTATCTAATCATAGCAATTATCTCAAAGGGGAAAGCCTTGATTCTATGAGGAGGATAGGATAGAGTGTATTTCCCTTAATTTTGAGATTATAGTTATACAATTCTTTTGGATCTTTTCTATCTTTCTCCGAGGATATTGTTTTTATCCCAAGGCCAAAGGTTCATTGATTTACAATTAATTTCAAGGCTCCCATAATAATCCTTTGACGCTCCATTTATCCCTTTTTCAACCCTATATTTCAAATTGAGTTTGTGGTGGATATTGATTCCAATATATTTGTATGAAGGCACTTTTGGTAAGCTATTGTTGTCATAAATAAAAGTATCATAGGTGATCATTTGGGATTTTATTGTCATAACCTTTTTTAGTTAGTGTTCACAACCATGCACATGCTAGAGAAGTAGTCCTTGATGATTATTAGTTTCTTACCTACGTCATAGGGACTCTTCACCATAAGAATGATATCATTAGCATAAATAAGGAGGATGATGACTATACTAGCAAGAGGCAATCCAGCACAACATGCATCGTCTAAATAATCTTATAACTTATAAATATAGATGCCAAAAATGGTAGGGTATAGGGGGAAACCTTGCTTCACTCCTACATTATAGTTAATTTCCTTTAACCAACACTCAGTACATTCTTAAACTTGCCAATAAATTTCTCATATATTCTTAGTGCAACGACTCTTAACTTCAAAGGTAGTTTAATCTCTTCTAACCTATTCCAAAGGTTAGTCCTCAACATACTGTCAAAATATTTTCTAAAATCAATAGAACAACAAAGGAGATTAGTTTTATCATTAAAATACTCATGTGCAGTGATCCTAAATGTAACAAGGTGGTCCATAGTAGAATGGTAACCTTTAAACCCATCCTATCCTCTAACTCTTTTTCCATGGATTTCTAGCCACGTGCCGATCTTCTTTTTCGAAATGATTCCATATAGCTTAGCTAAAATAGGGCTAACCATAATGGTCCTATAATTAGAGGGATTTCTTTTATCCTTGCTTTTAAAAATTGGTACTATGAGTCTTTGATTCCAAAGTTTTGGGAAGCCTCACTCGATAGCTAAATTGAAGAGATTATGTATGTGAGGGATGAGGATCTAGGTTCTCCAATTTTTTATATTTCATCTTGGTAACGTTTGATGTCCTTATTTTTTCCTTTTTAGAGCCGCTTAACCCCAAACTTAATGTCTTCTATAAGGAAACACTTCATTCTTTGTAGAGTTTTTTGGCATGTTATATATGACATTAGGGGAATCATACATATTTTTAAGGTATAAATTTCAATCCTTCAAGAGAATCCTATTATTTTCTTTAGTTTTACAGGTTATAATTTTCCTCTAAAATTTCTTAGGTTCTATCTTAAATAGGTGAAAAAGATTCTCTTTCTTTTTATTGGTACAATATTTTTTTCATTCCTTTAATTAAGGTTTTGTATCTATTTATCTTATTAGATTTTAAAGATGCATGGAAATCATTCCTAATGCACTACAAGGAAAATACCCTCTAGCGAAGGTTATAGCGAAGGCTTTTAGTGTTAAACATTTGACAAAAATTGTCAAAAAAACCTCTGCAAAAACATCTGTTTTTGGTAGTGGATGGTTTTGTGGAGATTATAATAGAACTTCATTACAGCTAAAAAATTTTGGGTGGGAGGAGGTTGTAGTGAATATTTTTCCATGCAATGCGCTTCATAGCCCATATGCATTGGTGCACTTAAAACATTAACGCACCGGTGCCTACATTGCACAATAGGCACCAGTCAAGTCCTAAAATATTGGAGCCCCAATGCGTTTATAAAAACTACAACCCAGTGCTTTAATAACAACAACGCACCAATCAAATCTATTATACCGAGCGCTGATGTGTTATTCAACTTAAATCCCCATTTCTCACATGTCAACCAAAGAACTGGGGCTATCCAAGAAATATGGGGCACCAGTTCTCTTATAAACATAAACACATTGATGCCTTAATAGGAATAAAGCACCAAGAAAATCAATGATAATATGCACTGGTGCATTAAAAAACAAATAGGACCAGTGCATGATGTCGAGAAAGATTCGATATGAACTCGTGAAAAAGAAGCATGAGTGTGCTTATCAATTTAACGCATCGATAAGCTGTATTATTATTATAATTTTTTGTTAAAATATTATTAATATCGATGCTTTCTAAATTTATGTTAGGACCGATGCGTATTATGTTACAACATGGGTGCGTGTTATAATTAAATTCATATTTATCATTGAACACATCGGTTTCCATTTTGTCTTTTCA
Source organism: Picea sitchensis (assembly GCA_010110895.2). Classification (NCBI taxonomy): domain Eukaryota; kingdom Viridiplantae; phylum Streptophyta; class Pinopsida; order Pinales; family Pinaceae; genus Picea; species Picea sitchensis. Next base: position 66,374 of record SNQJ01S0013836.1, read on the forward strand.
GAAGCATTGACCTGTGACACTACGCAATTATTGTTATTTTTTAATTCCACTGTTTATAAATACAAATGACATATATCTTATAATAGTATTCATATAAATTAAATTTTGATTAGTACATTTGGATATGATGTCTCGATTATCTCGTTATATCATCAGTGTTCACATCTCTTCATTATAATATTTAATCATCCATATATTTATTCAACGATGTAACATTTCATAACAACATTCGAAAACAAAAAAGAATAAAACAAAACATATATTATTATATATGAATAAGAATCTTTTTGTCGTACAAAATGGGACCCTTATTGGTAACCCCTTGTCTTTCAATTGAGACAGTACTATGTCTATTACATTCAAAAAAATGTCTACTTTTTACAAACAACTATTTCAAAAAATACAACTTACATTGATATCCAAATATATAGATCATCATTCTTTGTTGGAACTACTGTTAGATGTGCTCGAGCTACTTCCATAATTTGGGTTATTTGGTCAAATGTTTTGTAGACTGGCTTGATTATTTTTCTCTTCTTCAAATGATTCCATCTACAAAAATAAAAATAAAGTCTAATGAGTGTATCTGCATTGGTGAGAATAATAAAAATTGAAATAAATAAGATACATGAATGTAAATTGAAAAGAAACATACCATAGAAAGAATAGAGTCCTGAATGATACACATTTTTTCAAAACCAAATCTCATGCCTTATGTCAACAACTCTTCTGTTGGCACATTTCCATACTTGTTTCTTGCAGTGTTAGTATACCCCATAATAAATTATAGATTTAATATAGAATATTTTGTTTGTTTCATTAATTATAAAATGGGAGAACTAGAACAACATAGATATTTACAAATTCCATAATGAATTTTTGATATGCAAACATATACTCACAACTCTTACTTAGCCGAATGTAATCAATTATTGTGATGATTTTTCTTTGTATGTTAGCACCTCTTTAAACACATTCAAGGATGGTTGTTGTAAAACAAATTAAAATATACAAAAAAAATCTTAAGTTAATGTTATAAGGAAATAACAATTACTAGCAAACTTTTCTATCAACCTTTTTCTTCCTTGTTGTCTTGTTTTATGTACTTAATGAGTTCCATTTTGTTTTATTTTCTACAAGAAAATACCTGGAAATTAATAATTAATGCTAAATTATTTATTTATATGTAACTAATAAAAAAATTGAATGATTTCATACATTTGAAGAACATGGCTCCTCATGCGCTGCAATTATGTCCATTTCTTTTACCATCTCCTTGTACACTTTTTTCGACATGACACTTAAATATTTTTATATTGATATATGAAAACTAAATGTAGCAAGATTGATATTAATAAATTTGGAATGATTTGTAGTAATATATAGATATTCTAGAAAACCATTTTTAGGAATATTACTTTTTGATATTCTAGAAAACCATTTTTAGGAATATTACTTTTTGAATGATTCTTTTTTATTGTTGTATGTTTTTTCCATTGAAGTCTCTGAGGTTTCATTGACCATTGCTCTAGAAATGCTTCCTGTAATTTAGATATAACCTGGTTATTCAAATCATTGGATTGATTTTTGTATTGTAAGTGGAAAGTAATCTATACGTTAGTTCCAATATATCTCTCATAGGTTTGGTAAAAGTTTTCCCCGATTTCATTAACTTCCAGCACCACTCCAGATTAGCTAAGGACCAATTCATCATCATTTACATCTTCTATAATTTTTATTTTCTTAGGATAACATTTTCTTTCTTCATTGTTGGTCCCAACTGTATAACATTAAACATATGTGAATTAATAGATTGTTTTGAACATGTTATCTAATATTTTTAAGTAAAAAATTAATGAAAAAAAAAAATCATATTGAATAGAATTTTTTCATTCACCTAGTTCATCATTTAAAAAAAAAATCATCAAGATTTTACTCTTTTCTTCACTTAAATCATAAATAATCTTCCCAAACATCATTATTTTATGACTCTGCAGCACACACACTAACCAATACATATTAGTTAAACTTACATATAGTTCAAACATATTAATTCTTTATATAATTTACAAAGAACTTGTCTTTTTAACATATTAATTTTGTATAGAATTTACAAAGAACTTTTCTTCTTTTTCTTTTTGGATGTCCTATATTTGTATCCATCATAATTTTTGTTACTTGAACTATTCTCATACAATTTTTTATCAATATACAACCTGCAACATTTAATACTTAAGATATTAAATATATTTTATAAATAAATCAGATTAAAAATAGATTTTAAATAGCCAAAAAAATAGTAATTTGTAACATATTAAATCTATTTCAACATTCAAAAATAAATTTGAAATAACAATTAAAAATAATTTGATGAAAATTTATATCAACAGATTAAAAAAACAAAACTTGAAAGAGTTAGACAACCGCAGTTTATGACTTGTGGTAGAAGGCGTTCATGGAAGCCGTAACTAACAATGTATGCAAAGAAAGGGTTGACCTGGGACTGATGTTACATGGAGGAGACGTGTTCGAAGATCAAAACGAATAATTTATAGTATGATATTTCTTTTCATTGGAATGTTCCTCCGTGACAAATAATTTATAGCTGTTACCATGATCTTTCTCTTTCATTGGAAGGTTCCTCAGCGGACAGGGTTACATTTTTGTCTCCATTTTGCAGTGTTACTACATTTTTATTTGACGAGTAGGGGTTACAGTTTTGTCTTCATCTTGCAATGTTACTTTGTGTTTCTTGGCATTACATTTTTATTTGACCAGTAGGGGTTACATTTTTTTCATTTTATAATGTTACTTCGTGGTTGTAGACATTATATTTTTATTCGACCAATACTAATTATATTTAGTGGTTGTTTCGAGACTAAACAATTTAGAAAAACATAATAATTATTATACCTGCCGCGCAGGTATATAGGGATGGTTCACCCTTTGACTATCTATTACTTTAACCTTTGACCAAAAATTTGCCAACAGTTTCTAATGTATGACATTACAAATCGATTTTGCATTATTTTTTTAATTAGCTAAAATTATTTAACTAACCTCTCATTGGCTATTGAATTCAACCTCTTATTGCAAGGTGGGCGGTGGATGTCTAGATTTCAATGCCATTTTCATTATTTCATGACTGTGGAGGAAGGGTTTCTCGGTAGCAGCTTCTCGTTGACGTTTGTGTATACACTATTGTGTAATTAGAAAGTAATCTCCCACTTAACTCCGTGAGAGCCAACCCTCTTCGTCTTACACTGTTCCAACAGGTAATGGAAGTCTTCATGGACTCGCCCGGTTTTCATATCAAGTAATAAAATCTAAATTGAAATTGAAATAATATAAACTTATTTAAATTAAAATTGAAATAATACAAATTTTCACTAAAGTTAAGGTGTAATAAAATCTAAATTAAAATTAAAATAATATAAACTTATTTAAATTAAAATTGAAATAATACAAACTTATTACATGATAAGTTGGAATAAAATCTATTTGAAATAATACAAACTTATTACATGATAAGTTGGAATAAAATCTAAATTGTTTAATAAATTTAGAATTTAATATAAAGGTATTAGATTTTTTAATATAATAAAAAAAATTGAAATTTAATTCTTTATTACTCTAAAAGAACAACTATCAATCCCAATTAAACTATTTAAATCTGGCAATTATCAACTCTAATTAAACTATTTAAATCTAGTATTAACTATTCAACATTAAAGATACACCTGGTATGGATGATATTCAACAATAAAGATGCATCTTGTATGTCTCAAATTCCATTATTTTATGTTGTAGGCTAAAGATTCTACTAAATGAAGATTTATGTTGTAGGCGAGAGATTTAAGTGATTATTTCTGTAAAATCTGAGTGCCCTATGAGTTTTTCATCATGCTAAATCCATTTCTACATTAAAAAATGGATTATGAACAACAAAAAAACAGTGATTCGTGTAAATTTATATCACCCGATTCCAACTAAAAAAACTGTTTCGTAGAACAACTGGACATTCTAACAATTTTTTATATTTTAGAATAATTATTTTCAATAAAATTAAAAAAAAGAAAAAAATATTCCAATTTTAAAATAAAGTTAGATATACTTAACAAATAAGAAATGATCTTGATCATTGCTCATGAGAGGATGTCAAATATCACTTTGAAATTTAAATGTTCAATTAAATGAGAAGAGAAAAGTGAGAGGATTATGGAAGGAAACTCTTCCGCATCAAAGGGCAATCAAGGACACATGTAAGTACAAGATATAGCTCGAGTACATAATATAAAAAAATTTAAATGAAAAACTTAGATCTAAGTTAAATTTACAATGAGACATCAAAATTTTAAATTAATAATGATTTTTTATTATATCAAATGTTTTTATTTTTAATAATAATTTTTTATTATATAATTTTATTTTTTTTAATTCTTATGTTGAACATTATATTTTAGTCAAAATTTTAAATTCAAAGAAAAAATAATGAAAAGTCAAATAAAAACTCAATGTTATACTCTATAATAATAAGTTACTTGACTATTTTCATTTAAAAAATTTAAACCCAAATTTAAAAGAAACCCAAATTTAAAAGAGTAATGTTTCTGTATAAATATAATTATACATAAAACTATGGAGTGAATTAATCTTCATATTCAACATTTAAGAAATTAAATTTTTTGTGTGGTGGAATTATACAATAAACTATAGAGTAAATTAATTTTTATATTTAAACTTAAACCATACACACTTTGTATAGTTTCACTATATTAATTAGTTCAGAATTTGTCGGAAAATCCACAGTGTTGATGATATCTTGTCGTCGACGTTTCGGATCCATAGCAGGATCCATCATCAGGACAAAAAAAGTCTGAGAAAAAAAATTAGATTCATTAGATTCATTATTTGCTAACCATAATGTAATTTGCCAAATTACATTCTAAAATGTATACATAAAATCCATAATTTCATATTGTTGTCATTGATTTAATATATATACTGGCATTTGAGAGACATGAGGTGGCTACAAGTCTTCTAATGGTTTAGGGCATCATGGAAATGGTTATTTTGTGCACAAAGCCCTATCCTTTTGGCATGTAGAGACCCAATGAATCGATGTCACATTCGAACATTGGAAAATGACAATTTGTCCTCTTATAACTTGGCTTATACCAAGTAGGTGGCTATGGTTAATAAGTGCATCCTTAACATTTGAGTGCATAGCGGTAGGCATATGTTGTCATGCAACCTTGTTATACTTAGCAGTTGTTAGTATTACATTCATTTGACGTGTATTCCGTGGTTGATTGTTATTTGCTAATATAAATAAGTAGAAAATAATAATAATTTATAATTAATATTTATATAAATTAATAACTATATTTATAATTAATATTTATATAAAATTTATATAATTCTAATCAATATATAAAGTTGATTATATTTATTATTAATATTTATATAAATTTATATAGTTATAATTAATGTAAGGTTGATTCTCATGATGATGATTTTAATGTCCAGTAGAAGGTAAACAATATAGAAAACATAATAATTATTATATTTAGTGGTTGTTGGCATTACACTTTTATTTAACATGTATTTGGTGGTTGTTTTTGTTGGCACAAGGTAGAAAATAAGAATGATAATTTATAATTAATGTTTATATAAATTTATATAGTTGTAATTAATGTAAATTTGACTATATTTATAATTAATATTTATATAAAATTTATATAATTATATTAATATAAAGTTGACTATATTTATTATTATTATTTATATAAATTTATATAGTTATTATTAATAGTACTATATGATTAAGAACATGTGTTTCCTTCTAATAAGTCACAAGTTCCAATCCATTTAAGAGGGGTCTCATACACGAATTTGGTGTGCCGTGACCTTAAAACATAGATTATTATTATTATTATTATTATTATTATTATTATTGTAAGGTTGATTATGATGATGATGATGATGATTTTAATGTCTACTAAGACTAATTGATCTACCTAACCTTAAAAACTTAATTGTATGTGTATGGTAAGATCACCATAGTTTTGTATTTGTATTTGTATTTGTATTGGTATTTGAATATGGCGAGAAATGTTCCAAGATCACCATAGTTTTGATGACTTAGGAGGTTAGGAAGACTTTTATTAAGGTAAATATTCTTAAATTGGGATCTAATATGGGTATAGGAATGAAAATCTAAGAGAAAGTGTTTTTCATCTTCTACTCTCATTTTTGCTTTTTTTTTTAAGTTAGTGTGAGATTCTATATTACTAAAAAAATATGGTACAAGAGGAGAAAAGGGGGATCCCTGATATGCCAAAAAGGAAACCAGATTAGGGATCCCGAAGTTGCGTTGTCTATAAAAATGGGGGTGGAGGGTTGGGCCGCCAGCGTGGGAAACCGACCCAGTCTCTGAAACCTAGTTTGAAAAACTATATCATAACCTATATATAAAGACAAAAACGTAGAAAAGGGGTGGCTCCTACATTGATAAACGACTTGACCAAGGGTTGGTACTACGCTAGTCCAAGAGGATGGGATGACTTTCGTCTCCTTCCTTTCTTGCCTCGTTCTCCTTCCTCTGCTCCACCGTGCGCGTCTTTCTGATACAGGTTGGTGTTCTGCATGAGTCTGTTGGGGTGATGTCCATATGGTGGACATAGCGTAGGTAGAGGTTGAATCATCCTGCCATCCATTCCACTTTTTCGTTTTGTTTCCTCTGGTTCTCTTCTATTCTTCTTGCACTAGCCTCTAGGTTGATGAGGTGGCTCAGAATTTCAGTGTACACCTTCTTGTGGTCCCAGATAGCCTCTGGGCTGGTGGCTTTCCTGTCAGCGCTCAACTTGCCTATCAAATTTTTTGTGCACCAGGCTTCCTCCACCCTTTTGTGGTAGAGGGTTGTTCTAGGCTGGGTGGCCCCTGGGTCCCTTATCCTGTCTGCTTCTCTAATGAGTTCCGCCCAGGCTTTTCCCTGGAGTGTGGTGTTGAATTCTCTCTCCCACTTGTCGATGACCGCTTTTCCCTTTGGATCAACCTGCGTGAGAAAGGTACCCTTAGATTCTCTGGTCTTCTGCTCCATCCTTGTGATCTTCCTAGCGCTTGTTGGAAGTTCCTCTCCCTGGGGGCCCCTCTTACTCTAGGTATTCTTCATTCTTATCATCTCAGTTTGATTTTGGTGGTTCTTGTCTTGAATTCGTCCTACGTTTCTATTAATCCCTTCCTGGTATGTAGGATGGTCTCTATTATTGCTTCTCTCCAGACTGTGGTTATCCCTGATGTTTCTTATTCTATGGGATTTCCCTGGCTCCTGGCTTATCTTGGTAATCATGGGTCTCCCATAAGGGTGTACCTTCTGTTCCTTTTTCACTGTTTCAGGGTGTGTGCTCTTGGGAACCCTGTCGTCATCCCAGTGCCAATCCTTCACCTTGCATGTTGTACTCCAATCATTTTCCCCCTTCATTTCTATGCATGGGTGATGTGTACCCATACCTACCCACGGCCAACCCTTTTGATATTTGTCCTCTTCTACTGTTGATTATCCATTCTACTCTCCCATGGACAACCCCTGTACTTATTTCTATTGACAAGACCGTAGTGTTGTACCTCCTCTTGTGGTTTGACCTGGATCTGCATTGTAACTCATCGTTAAGTGGTGGTCTATCGTATTCTGCCTAGATCCTCTGTGTCCTTCAATTATTTATGCGCCTCCAGCTTCATTGTGGTTGTTCGTACTTCGGCTTCTGTTATAGTTCTTTGCTGCTAGTTGGATGCAATTTGTTCGGAACTGACCATTCGAGATGTTACTCCATATGGAATCCATTTCTGGTCATTCCTTGTCTACCGCTTCGTTAGTGATTATGTCCGCTAGTCCATTTACTGACCTCCGTACCCAACGCAACTCCACTGTGATCCCCCTTTGCAAGTGCTCCTGATTTTTTTGCAGGGAATGAGCCAAGCGCTAGTGCCTCTAGATCTTTCCCACTCTGGTACTATTTTGGAGTCGCCTTGTTGTGTTGATGACCAGCGTGGAATCTCCTTCCACTACGGTGTTGGTCATCTCTTCCCAATGTAGAATATTGAGGTCAGCCTCCAGGGCTCCAAATTCAGCGGCATTGTTGGTTGAGTTTCCCAGACTCCCAGTGTACAGCCGTATGATTTTCCCTTGACTGTCCCTGATTACTCCTCCCATTCTTTTCCATCCTGGGTTACCTTTCGATGCCCCATCAAAATTCATCTTGAGGGAGCCCTCTAGTGGCGTTTTCCATTTGCGCTCACATACTTCTAGTTGCGGTGGCCATCTTACCTGATTGGGGCTGCATCCATATTTCAGTTGAAAATCCTCTAGAACTCGGAGATCCTGGTCTGTGAGTTGTGCTCTTCCTGTTTGGCAGTTGCAACTCTCTACCATTTTTGTTGTAATGGAGATTATTGTTTCCTTGATCTTTCCTGTCGTCCATCGTTGGTTCCTGAAGATGCGTCGGTTCCTTTCCTTCCATATTGCCCATATGATCATTTCGGGGATGAGGGTCCAACATAGATTCACCTCTTTGTTTTCACTGTAGTTCTCTTTCTAGATGTTGATAGTTGCAGATATATTACCTCTGATCCTATTGGACTGTTGGAAAATTTATGCCGCCCAGTCCCAAACTTTTGTTGTGTAGGTACATTCGTCCAGGATATGGTTCGTTGTTTCCTCCTTTGTTTCACATAGGTGACATCTGGAAAGACCTATGAATCCTCTATTCCTTAGGTTTTCCCAAGTTAGAATTCAATTGTGGAGTATTAGCCACTAGAATATTTTTATTTTTGGCCAATGGGGGTTGTTTGAGAGTTTATCCAGTTGTTGTGTCGAGTCTTCTTGGTCCTGGTCTGCTATATAGTGTCTGACTTCTTTAATATTGAATTCCCCACCGTGTTTGTGCCCCCATCTCAGTTGGTCATTTTCGTCCATGACTACAATTTTTCATCTCCCCAATTCCTCCTCCACCTCTTTTACTGTTTCTGTGGTTTGGTCTCTATTCTGTGGGGTGAGAGTGTTCCAGATTCTCCATTTGTTGCGATCTGTTTCTTGTTTCCATTAATGGTAGACTCTGGTTTTTCCTTGTGCAATCATCTCCTGTTGTAGTTCCTCCTGGCCTAGTTTTTCCATTCTAGGTTCCTTTTGCCAGGCATCCTCCCAGAATCTGGCTGTTCTTCCATTTCTTATTTTCCAAAAGCTGTGTGTTTGGATCCAGGCCTTGTTGCACCAGGCTAGGTTCCAGATGGCAGAGCCCTCCCTGGTCGCTTATGTCTGAGGCATACTTTGCCTTCCACAGGTTGACCCATGGCGTAGTGGTTTCTTTGACCTAGCGCCACCAGATTTTCACCTCATATGCGTCATTGGTCACTTGCGGGTCATGTAACCCCAAGACACCTTTGCTTTTTGGTTTACATACCTTCTCCCATGCCAACAATGCCCATTTTTTCCTTGTTTTCGCCCCTCGACACAAGAATTCCCTTTGTATGGTTCTTATTTTTTTTAGTATTCCCTTGGGGGTTGGGAAAACAGACATCATAAAGGTTGGAATTGCTTGCAAAACTGACTTGGTTAGGATAAGTCTTATGGCTAGGTTGAGGGATTTGTACGTCCAATTTTTTACCCGGTCTTGTAGCTTGTTGATTATTCCTTCCCAACTTGATAGTTCGTAATATTTGTCTGTTAGGGGAATGTCCAAGTACTTGGTTGGGAGTGCTTTGCGTTTAAAGCCCAAGTTGTTGGCAACATTTTTTTGGATTGCAAGGTTGGTATTAAAGAAGAAGATCATAGATTTGGATTGATTGATCTCTTCCCCTAATGCTTCCCCAAACTCATTTAAGATTCATTTGTAGTCTTTCTCTTCCTTGACCATGGATATGACATGAAGTAATGTGTAATCCACAAATTGTTGGTGTGTGGAGGTAAGGAAATTCTCGAAGGGTTTGATACCTTTTATTTCCCCTGTTGTTGTTGCGCTCTTCATGCTTCGACTGAGACCTTCCATCATTAGAATGAATAGGAAAGGGGGCAGTGGGTCTCCTTGTCAAATGCCTCTCATGGGCTAGAAAGGTTTGGAGGGGGCTCCATTTACTAGTAGTGAGTAGCTTGTGGTGGATAATAGGCTGACTATCCAACTGATCTAGTGTTAGGTCAAGCCAAAGGCTTCCAGGTTCTTGATCATATAGTGCCATCTAATTTTTTCATAAGCTTTTGCTAGGTCTAGTTGTATTATCATTCCCCCTCTCTTTTGAAACTTCAGGGTGTGGATAATTTCGTGGGAATTGATGATACTTTCCATTATTTGTCTTCCTTCCATGAAACTTGCCTATTCTCGTGAGACTAGTGTGGGTAGGAGTGGTTTCAATCTATTTTCTATGAACTTTGAGATTATCTTATACACCACATTGCACAACGCTATAGGTCTATAATGATCAGGGGTTTTGGCTTCATTCTTTTTGGGGATAAGTGTAATCATTGTAGCATTTAGTGCTTTTAGAATAGAGGCTAACCTTCTTGAGTCTTCCACTACTCTATATACGTTGTGTTTGAAAATTTCCCAACAGGATTTGAAAAACTCCACTGTGAAACCGTTTGGGCCTGGGGCTTTTCAATTGGGCATTTCTTGGAGTGCTTGGTCAATTTCCTCCTTCACAATGGGCTTGTGCAGGTTTTTATTTTGTTCTTCAGTGACCAGGCGAGGGATATGCTGGATTATCCTTTGTATGGCCTCTGTTCTGTCCTGGTTGGGTTCCTGGGCTATCCCATGGAAGTGGTTTACTAGAGTTGTTTCAATATCCTTTTGTGACTCTCTCTCTATTCCATCCTGGTCCCTAATCTTCAAAATTTTGTTATGGGATCTTCTGGCCATGGTTGTTCTATGAAAAAACTTGGTGTTTCGTTCTCCTTCCTTTAGCCATCTGATCCGGGACTTTTGTCACCAAAGAGTTTCTTCTTGCTAGCACCATGCTTCCCATTCTTGAGTCATCTAGATCTCTTCCATTTTACGCTCCTCCATGTAGCCCTCAGAAATGCAGGTTTCCTGGAGTTGTTTCATTTTTTCTTCAATATTGTCCTTCTCTTGGTTTATGTTCCCAAAGGTGTCCTTGTTCCACTCCTTGAGCCTATATTTTATGTGTTTTAGTTTCTTATAGAGTTTTAACATCCTTGTCCCTTGCTCTAGTTGCTCCTCCCGCCACCACTATTTGATTATTTCCTTAAATGTCGGATGTTCAATCCATAATTTTTCAAATCTGAAAGGTTTGTTCTTTGGTGTGGTCTAGAAGCTTGCTTCCAGTTGCACTGGCCAGTGATCATATCCCCCCCAGGGAAGGATGTTGCAATCTAAGGTTAGCCCCTGCATAATGATTAACTTCGATACTAGGAATCTGTCGAGTCTTGTTGCCACCCGATGTTGATTCATCTGCTTATTGTTCTAGGGGAACTGGCCATTATTAGTTTTCAGATCTACCATCTCCACTGTGTCTATGAACTTTGAGAATTCTTCCCCATCTCTATCGAATCTTCTTGCACCTCCTTTTTTCTCTGCAAGTGACATGATGATGTTGAAGTCTTCTGCTAGGATCCATTGGAGGTTGTTAGATCGTTTTTTAATATCTTCTAGGTCTCTTATCATTCTTCTCCTTTCCTTTGATGCCTGGGGCCCATATACATTAGTGCACAAAATTGCCTTTGTGTTCCCAATGACTTTCATGCCGATCGTAAGGGTATGCCTGGTCACTTCAGCTACTATTAGGCTTAGTAATTGTGGGTTCCACAAGGTGAGGATACCTCCTGCCATTTGGTGGCCTCCTATAGCCACCATATTGTACTTGTGCCATTGTTGTTGACTGATTGTTTCCATTCTGTTTGTATTACATTTAGTCTCTTGAATAAAACATAGATCTGGTTGTTCCTGTTTTAGTCTATTTCTAAGGATTCGTTGCTTTCTTGGGCTGTTTAGGCCTCTTATATTCCAAGTTATAAACTTCATTTAAACATGCGGGAGGGAGTTCGGGAAGAGTTTATTGATCTTACTCGAGTTTATCAGTAGCGCTCCAAGTTCCTATAGGGCTACACTATTTGATTTCCTGCCTTTTTTCCTCCGCGTCTACTTGGGTGAGACCTATGGTTGTCCCCTGCTGGATTTGACTCCTAGGTGTCCAATCTCCCCATGTGTACGCTTTAGGCCTCTATCTTTGTCTTCCTCCCTTAGGAGGAACAAATACTAGATGCGATCAAGTTTCTCTATTGGTACACTGTCTACTCCCTGTCTTTTCCATTTCTCTAATATCTTCATGAGATCTATCCCTTCCCTTTCTACAAGGTCGCTAAGTTCATGATCGTTTGTGCCTACTTCACTTGGGGTCATCTCCGAATCTCCCTCTGCTTCTTGCATGGGGGTGTTGTCTTCTTTGGTTCCTCCATCCATCGGGGTTGCGCAACTTCCCTGTTCCTTCTGGTTACTTGGTCGGTCGGTGTGCTCATTTGTTGATTGTTCTATGACTTCCTGAGCTTCTGCCTTATCCTTATCATATTTTGCCCCTTTATTGGTTATATCCCTTGCTTCCATTTTATTCCAGACCTCTGGGTTATTTCCTACCAGGGCTTTACTTTGCTTTTTGTTTTCTCTTCTTCTGGGGTTTGGTTTTACAAACCCATCCTTATCTTGCTATGGTTTGTGGTTTTCTGCTTCCCGTTTTTTATTAAGAGGACATTCCCTGATCAGGTGACCATGTTCATGGAATCTTATGAATATGAAAGGGATATGTTTGTAATCGATGTTTTGGATCCATTCCTCATCCTTGAATTTGAGGCTTATGGCTTCTGGGAGTGCTCCGGACACATCCATCTCTATACATATTCTTATGTAAGATGTATACCTCCCTTTTAGGGTGGCTTCTGTGGTCTTTATATATTTCCCCAATTTTTTTCCTATTGCTTCGAAAGTAGAGGGCAACTAGTAGTATAAAGGTAGGGAATATAATCTTAGCCAGACCAGCACCTTTTTGAAGGTCTCTTTTTCTAGGGAGAAATTTTCCTTCCATGGCTGCATGTACAATCCTGTTAATGCATGGAAGTATGGCCCTCCTTCAAAGACTTTATCCCTATCCTCCAGGTTTATGAAGACTGTTGTGAAGAAGCATTTCGAACCCAGATGGAGCTCTAATTCTGATTTGGCTTCCAGTGATATTTGATCCAATTGTGCAACATTCTTTCGGTGGGCCAGAAGCCCATAAACTTGAATATTAGTGCATGTGCCTTCATCTGATCCCTGTAGAGTTATGTTGGTGAATCCTCTAGTATCACCTTGGGTATCATTGTTTTTTTGGGTTTGCACAGGTTGCGCCTTTCTGCCCGATTGGTCTTCTTTGTGTCTTGTGTCCCCCTTTGGGTTTCTTTGGCTTCAACTTCCATGCACTCTCTTTTTCCCTGGTTCCTTTCCTAACCTTTTTTTGGGTTTGAAATCGAGGTGCCTGTCACCGCTGCCTTGAAAAATACGCCCCTTGGCCCTTTCCCTCTGTGTACCACTAACTGTTTGTATGAGGGGGTACCCTTTCCCCCCCCTTTGGTGCTCATCCTATCCTCTGTTATGACCGTGACTGTACAAACCCTAGATTGCAGTTATACATATTGCTAGACTGATCTCTAGAGCATTCGTGCTTTTCTCTTATCATTAATTCATCTTCTTCCCTCTTATTGTCACAAAGATGATAGATTCTTTCATCTCACGATGTTTTGGGAATTGTCCAACGTCAAGTTTCACTATGTATCTTGTGAGAGTTTGTTCTTGTTTTAGCAATGTTGATTTTCTTATTTTCACTTCTCAAAACTAAGAGGTACTTTTGATATTCTAAATTAGGGTTGACCACCTTCTTGTAGTATCTTAATTTCCTTTTATCCACTAATTGTTTATCACACCACATATTCTCCTTAAATTCAAAAGTGATAATATTTGTGATGTTGTCGACATTATGCAAGATCGCTTCTTCTTGTATTCTCGAATGATTTATCCAAGATTTGACTTCTTTATTCCATCCTCGCTTGAGTTGGTTGTGGTTTTTCCTAGAGTTTGAAGCAGTTTTGGGGAGCCTCTTGTCATCCATGATTTTTTTTTCTTGTTCTTGTTATAATTTAGGTATCTAATCATAGAAATTCTCTCAAAGGGGGAAAATGTTGCTTCTATGAGGAGGATAGGATAAAGTGTATTTCCCTTAATTTTGAGATTATAAGTTATAAAATTCTTTTGGATCGATTCTATCTTTCTCCGAGGATTTCCATTTATTCTTTTTTCAACCCTATACTTCCAATTGAGCTTGTGGTGGATATTGCTTCCAAGATATTTGTATGAAGGAACTTCCTCCAAGCTATTGTTTTCATAAATAAGAGTATCATAGGTGATGCTTTTGGATTTTGTTATCATAACCTTTTTTAGTTAGTGTTCACAACCATGCCCATGCTAGAGAAGTAGTCTTTGATGATGATTAGTTGCATACCTAGGTGATAGGGACTCTTCACCATAAGAATGATATCATTAGCATAAAGAAGGATGATGATGACTATACTAGCGAGAGTCGGTCCAACAAAACATGAATCATCCAAATAATCTTCTAACTTATCATTTTAGATGTTGAAAATGGTAGGGTATAGGGGAAAACCTTGCTTGACTCCTATATTATAGTTAATTTCCTTTGACCAAGACTCAGTACATTCTTAAACTTGCCAATAAATTTCTCATGTAACCTTAGTGCAACGACTCTTAACTTGAAAGGTACTTTAAGATATTCTAACCTATTCCGAAGGTTAGTCCTCGTCATAATGTCAAAATATTTTCTAAAATCAACAGAACAACAAAGGAGATTAGTTTTATCATTAAAATACTCATGTGCAATGATCATAAATGTAACAAGGTGGTCCATAGTAGAATGGTGAACTTTAAACCCATCCTAGCCTCTAGTTGTTTTTCCATGGATTTCTAGCCATGTGTCCATCTTCTTTTCCAAATTACTTATGTATAACTTCGCTAAAATGGGGCTAACCATAATGGTCATATAATTAGAGGGATTGTTTTTATCCTCGCTTTTAAAAATAGGTATTATGAGACTTTGATTCCAAGGTTTTGGGAAGCCTTACTGGATAGCTAAATTGAAGAGCTTATGTATATGAGGGATGAGGATCTAGGTTCTCCATTTTTTTTATGTTTCAGCTTGGTAACCTTCGATGTCCTTAGTTTTTCCTTTTGAGATCCGCTTAACCCCAAACTTAATGTCTTCTATAAGAAAACACTTGATTCTTTGTAGAGTTTTTTGGCATGTTGTCCATGACATTAGGGGAATCATACATATTTTTAAGGTATAAATTCCAATCCTTCAAGGGAATCCTATTATTTTCTTTAGTTTTACAGGTTAGAATTTGCCTCTAGAATTTCTAAGGATTTATCTTAAATAGGTGCAAAAGATTCTCTTTCTTTTTATTTGTACAATATTTTTTTAATTCCTTCAACTAAGGTTTTGTATCTATTTATATTATTAGATTTTAAAGATGCGTTGGAAGCATTCCTAATGCACTACAAGGAAAATACCCTCTAGCAGAGGTTATAGTAGAGGATTTTAGTGTTAAAAATTTGACAACAATTGTCAAAAAACCTCCACGAAAACATTTTTTTTTGGTAGAGGATGGTTTTGTGGAGATGATAATGGAAATTCATTACAACTAAAAAAATTTGGGCTGGTGGAGGCTATAGCGAATGTTTTTCCATTTGATATGCTTGACAATCCATATGCATCGATGCACTTAAAACATTAATGAACCGGTGCCTACATTTCACAATAAGCACCAAGAGAGTCCTAAAATATTGGAGCCCTGATGCATTTATCCAAACTACAAACCGATGTTTTAATAGAAACAATGCACCGATCAAATATATGACATTGAGCGTTGATGCGTTCTAGAACTTAAAGCCCTGATTCTCACATGTCCACCAAAGAACCAGTGCTATCTACGAAATATGGAGCATCGGTGCTCTTATAAACATAAACACACCGATGACTTAATAGTAATAAAGCACCGGGAAAATCAATAATAACATGCACTGGTGCGTTAAAAAACAAATAGGACCGGTGCATGATGTCGAGAAGGATATGATATGAGCTCGTGAAAGAGAATCATCGATGCACTTATAAAATTAACGCATCGATAAGCCATATTATTATTATATTTTTTGGTTAAAATATTATTAATATCGGTGTTTTTTAAATTTATCTCAGCACCGGTGTGTATTATGTTACAACATTGATGTGTTTTATAACTAAATGCACCGATGTTTTTTATCATTGAACACACCGGTTGTCATTTTTTCTTTTCAGAAGCATTTACCTACGATAGTGCATAATTATTGTTATTTTTTAATTCCATTGTTTATCAAAAAAATGACATATATCTTCTAATAGTATTCATATAAATTAAATTTTGATTAGTACATTTGGATATGATGTTTAGATTATCTTGTTATATCATCAGTGTTCACATCTCTTCATTATAATATTTAATCATCCATATATTTATTCAGCAATATAACATTTCACAAGAACATTGCACAACATAAAAGAATAAACACAACATATTTTATTATATATGAATAAGAAGATCTTTGTCATACAAAATGGGACCCTTATTGGTAACCCCTTGTCATTCAACTGGGACAGTACTATGTCCATTACATTAAACAAAATGTATGATTTTCACAGACAATTATTTAAAAAAATACAACAACTTTCATTGATATCCAAATATATAGATCATCATTCTTTGTTGGAACTATTGTCAAATGTGCTCGAGCTACTTCCATGACTTGGGTTATCTGGTCGAATTTTTTGTTGATTGGCTCGATTATTTTCCTCTTCTTCAAATGATTCCATCTACAAAAATAAAAATAAAGTGTAATGAGTGTATTTTTATTGGTGAGAATAATGAAAATTGAAATAAATAAGATACATGAATGTAAATTGAAAAGCAACATACCATAGCAAGAATCGAGTCCTGAATGATACACAATTTTTCAAAACTAAATCGCATACCTTATGTCCACAACTCTTATGTTGGCACATTTCCATACTTTGTTTCCTACATTGTTAATATACCCCATAATAAATTATATATTTAATATAAATTATTTTTTTTGTTCCATTAATTATAAAATGAGAGAACTAGAACAACATAGATATTCACAAATTCTACAATTAATTTTTGATATGCCAACATATACTCACAACCCTTACTTAGCCCAATGTCAATCAATTATTGTGATGGTTCTTGTTTGTATGTTAGCACCTGTTTGAAGACATTCAATGATGGTTGTTGTAAAACAACTTAAAATATACAAAAAAAAGTTCTTAAGTTAATGTTATAGGGAAATAACAATTACTCACAAACTTTGCTATCAATCATTTTCTTCCTTGTTGTCCCATTTTATGTGTTCAATGAGTTCCAATTTTTTTCCTTTCTACAAGAAAATACTTGAAAATTAATAATCAATGCTAAATTATTTATTTACATGTAACTAATAAAAAAATTCAATGATTTTATACATTTGAAGCATATTGTTGTTAACATGGATCCTCTTGTAATGCAATTATGTCCATTTCTTTTGCCATCTCCTTGTACACTTTTTTCGACATTCCTACTGACATATTTTGGATATCAACTCGTTGATCCTTTGGTATTTTCATAATATTCATGAAAAAAATAACATGACAATTAAATATTTTTATATTGATATATGAAAACTAAATATAACAAGATTGATATTAATAAATTAGGAATGATTTGTAGTAATATATACTTTATAGAAAAACATTTTTAGGACTATTACTTTTTGAGTGATTCTTTTTTCTTGTTGTATGTTTTTGCTATTGCAAGTCTCACATGTCTCAGTGACCATTTCTGAAGAAATGCTTCTTGTAATTTAGATATAACCTGGTTCTTCGAATCATTGGATTGATTTCTGTATTGTAAGTGGAAAGTATGTCTATACATTCGTTTCACTATATCCCTCATAGTTTTGTAAAAGTTTTTCCCCTTTAATTAACTTCGAGCACCACTCCAGATGAGCTAAGGACCAATTCATCATCATTTACATCTTATATAATTTTTATTTTCTTAGGGCGACATTTTGTTTCTTCATTGTTGGTCCTAGTTGTATAACATTAAACATATGTGAATTAATAGATTGTTTTGAACATGTTATCTAATACTTTTAAATAAAAAATCAATGAAAATTAAAAAAAAAAATACTCATACTGAATATAATCTTTTCATTCACCTAGTTCATCCTTTTGAAATTTTTCCATCAAAATTTTACGCACTTATGCACTTAAATCATAAAGAATCTTATTGAGCTTCCTCATTTTATGGCTCTGCAGGACACAGACTAACCAATAGATATTAGTTAAATTTACATATAGTTCAAACATATTAATTTTTTATTTAATTTACAAATAACTTGCCTTCTTTTCCTTTCTGGATGTCCTATCTTTGTATCCATCATAATTTTTGTTACTTGAACTATTCTCATACATTTGTTTATGAATTTACAACCTGTACCATTCAATACAAAAGATATTAAATATATTTTATAAATAAATCACATAATTTTTACCCAAAAAAAATCTCGGTACGTTGTATTAATATTAAAGCATTTGCGTGTTACATGTTATCAAACATACCGCTATAAAAAAATATTTAAAATAACAGTAAATTAGAGTGGCGCGCAATATATCGTTAACAAAACTAATATGTTTAATGTTAAAAATGCATTGAGAAAAAATATTTTCAAAAACATTAAATTACAATGGTGCAATAAGTGTCGCTAACAACACCGCTCCAATTGAAAAAAACGAAAATAAAAAAATACCATAAAAAATTAAATTTACACATCCATGAATAATGTTTTTTAATTATTTGCAGCATAGTCAATGTGTTTGTATCTATAAGTGCATTGGTGCGTTATATTACATAAGACGCGCAGATTACCCAAAACTGTTTTTTTTTAAATGTGACAAGGTTGAGAGGGTTTGGATCCGATGAATCACATGTCAAACGTCTTTTATATGGAAACATAAACCCATTAAATCTAAAAATATAAAATGAAACTATATGATTATTAAGTGATAGAGGAATTTAAACCCTAATTTGAAGTTTTTCAGTCACACAAACAAGAAGAAGCAAGGGTTTAAGGTAAGTATAATTTATTTTTATTTTTATTTTATTTTTTTTCTGAATCACAAAACCCTTCGATTTCTGATTTTTTGAATAATTTTATTTCTCCAAAAGAGTTTTGAATGAATTACCATATCCTTCCAATTATGATCTTTTGAATAATTTTGCTTTCAAAATTATTGATCTGCTTCTCCACGATGCTCCCATGTATGTATCTCTTACAAATGTGTACCCTGTAAATTTTGGCAAAATAATAAAATATTGAATAACTTAATACCCATGAAATAATTTATCATTTTTTTTAAATGAATCACCGTAGTTACCTTCCAATTCTTATCTTCTAAATAAATCGTGTTGTTCTAAAGTATTATGTTGCTCCACAATGCTCTCTGGTATGGCTCTCTTGCAATCTTTCCACTGTAAATTTTGGTAAAGTAATGAAACAGTGAATAGGTTTTTACTATTTAAATGACTTTATGAAATTAGATTTTAAATTCTTGCACATTTTGCAATTGTAAAAAAAACAAAGTCGCATTGTTTTTTTTTTTAAACTTCGGAGCGTTTATTACTTTAATGCATCGATGTTGATATGTATACAATGCACCGGTGCATTTTAAAGTTTTGGAGCACCGATATTGGATATATTTTTATTATTATTATTTGAATTCATGGGACCGTTGTGATGCGTATATAAACACTCGATGCTTTACAATGTTATAGATGCACTGATGCGTGTTTGTTATAGTAACGCACCATGTTTTCAAAGTTATATGAATTTTTATTTTCACAAAAAATAATATATTCATAGTAAATTATTTTTCATTATGCATCCACATGACTTGCAATACATCATAATATACATTTTTCGCTTAAAGTCGCCTTATTCTTAAAAATAATTTACTATTGATTTTGCTCAAATGTAGGGAGAGAAGATTACAATATCAAATGGAAAATTATTCAAATTCCAGTCCATTCCATATTTATCAAAGTCCATCGCGAAGTTATCCATTTACATCTCCAGTAAGTTCATATTTTATTTATATTTCAAATATCTAATTGAATTTATTTTTGTTATCCATGTTAATTTGAATAAAAAAGTATCCAAATTTGTAGGATCTTGATTTATAATCAAGTTTATATGTAGATAATATTCCAGTACCAATTCAAAAATGTCGGAAGCTCTTATCAGGAGAAACATACCGCAAGCAGTTGGTAGATGAAAATGGAAAACCACTTTACACTGCCAATGGTAACATGCCATCTTCTAGCCACAATCTTTGGTCAGAGATGGTAATAATTGTTTTGTATAATGTGATTTAAACAAACCAATTGCATTGTGCTTACTAATATCATCGATTTACTAATACTCAATATTTTTGAAATTAGGATTTTAGTGATGATGAGTGACCTACCTATCATCTTTCATTTCACCCCACTACAATGTCAGATCGAGAGAAGGCTAAAATAAGAGCACAAATCAGAAAGAAATAATACCATGAATGCTTGAAGCAACCACACCTTCAATTCTCACTACGTCCAGATTCACTGATTAGGAATGAATACAACAATAGTAGTTATTCACAAGTTGGAAACAAAGTCAATGAAATAGATGTTGGTATGGATGATTATTTACGAGATACAACTCCGATGGAGACAATATTGTTAGATGCATTCCAAAATGATGAGCGAAGGGATGATACTCATATCAATGATACCTTATTTGAAAGTATGAAATATGCTTCCGCCACCCCTCTCTTTCAACCTAGCCAGTCAAAGTCTACCCAAATGGGGACAATAATGTTAATGTACAACTTGAAAGAAAATTTTGGCATGTCAAACGCATGATTATCAACATTATTGAGGTAACTAGTCATCATTAAGTCCCTTATAATTTGAGAAATATTGTCACACAATCAACATTAAAAACAATTGATTTTATGAACGTTAAATAAAATTGTACATTTATATTTCCCACGGTAACATCCCACTCTGGCGCACTGAGAACACTTATTATTTGAGGACACTTGTTCGCAAGTGATCTGGACCCTTTTTATGTTAGACCTTTTATACTTGAGTATGATGTGATTGACAGATGACGTGATGTGTTACTATTCGATGTAGACAGGTGCTATTGACTCAGTTTTATTGAGTGTGCAAGGTTTTGACCTTGAGGATGCAGAGGCATCGGCAGAAACCCCTTGGACTCCGGACTGAGTCAGGGAGTGTGCTTTTGGGTTGATGTGTTTATTATGATGTTTCGTTTGATTTGATGTTTTGATGTCGACATTTCTGACATGATTATTGGTGATGCAGGCTGACGATAGCTTGCCGACTTGACTCACATATGGAGTAAAG